>SJYT01079926.1:46034-144541 GCA_006410635.1 Cephalophus harveyi | reverse complement strand
GTTGACTGTATAGAGCTTCTCCATCTTTGGCTGCATAGAATATAATCAATCTGATTTCGGTGTTGACCATCTGGTGATGTCCACGTGTAGAGTCTTCTCTTGTGTTGTTGGAAGAGGGTGTTTGCTATGACCAGTGCATTTTCTTGGCAAAACTCTATTAGTCTTTGCCCTGCTTCATTCCGCATTCCAAGGCCAAATTTGCCTTTTACTCCAGGTGTAACAGGTGGTCTGGTACAGATACTTCTTTGAGAAGTATCTTCCCTCATTCCAGTTTGAGATGCCACAGTCACATTTCCCTCTGCTGCTGAGAAACTGCATTTGTTTCAATTTCTCTACATTGCCTTCAGTCCACTGTCGTGGATGTGAACTCTCGTTTCAGCCTAAGCTGCAAACAACACAGCAATGGAGGGGTTGAGAACATTGGTTTCAGAACACAGATTTGTGTTGAAATGCTAGCCCTTTTATGGAGCAGCCACGTAACCTGGGGTGAAACTTAACGTGTTTTGGAGTTTTGTTTTCAGGCAGGTTGAAAGGAACTTCAGGTGTTAGCCCCGACTATCTCATAACGTGGTTTGTGGAGTGAATGAGAAAGGAAAGCAATGAAAAACAATTCTGAGTGATTAGAAACCATTAATTAAAGGAATGTAAAGAATTTTTTAAAGCATTTTTAAAGCTTCTCCAGGTGGTTGTCAAGTGCAGCCAATACTGAGACCTAATGACTGAATAAATTATTAGATGTTGGGTTGGCCAAAAAATTTGTTCATTCAGATTTTTCTATAACCTCATACAGAAAAACCTGAATGAACTTTTTGACCAATCCAATACTTTGGTGGAATTCCATAGAGAAAGAGAGTTATGTGATAATAGAATAGATGACCACAACACTTCATTGGATAGATACAATAAAAGCCTCTTCCCTCTGTGTCTGTGTACACCACTTTTTTCCAATTTGTTGAAAAAAAATGTACATTTTGAATTGATCTTATCAATCAATTGCTCTTTACTCTGGGCTTGGTGATCTTCTTTTGATTGGGGTTACGAAAGACTGAGTTATAAATGAACTCTTAAAATACTAAGCAATATCACAATAATTTCGTTTTAAAGCGACCTAGAAATTATTTAGCCTTTACAGTGCTGGGACTAATTGACTTTCACTGAGCAACATATTAATAGACATGTGCTTGTGTTGATATTACTGTTCTCTGTCTAATGGCTCATTCATTAACTCATGACTCTGGTCTTAATTGGGGCTGTTAATGTATTAAGGATGGTGTTTTTGAGTCTGGTAATGTGATGAATTGTGTCTGTTTCTATTCCCCGAGGCTAATAGATTTTTGGTTTTTAAAACTCATTAAGCAGCCCTAGGGAAGATGATTAAAGTCACCACCAGTCTGGGCTCAGAAAAGGCACACTGTCATGGACGGGATACAGATGCTTTAAGCAGAGCATTTCAAATCTGAGCTGTAACTTGCTACTCAAGTGGGCAAATCACTCCAGTTTTCTGAATCTGAGTTCTCTCATCTGTAAAATGGGCCAGAGACTAATAATATAAACCCAGAACTAAGGAATTAAGTGAGATAATATAAGTAAAAAAGAAAAAATTGATACATGTGCCTCTGAAATACTTAACCCGTAGGGCAAGAAAATAGTTACTTCCATTGATTCCGTTCTCCTTCTTTATCAATTACAGATTTGTATTATTTCTTTCTAGGATAGAAAGTTTCTAGGGTAACACATATTCATCCCAGGTCAACCCAGGTCCTATGCTGGGATCAACAGATCAGCTCCCATTGACTTTCTTTTCCTTTTTCAGAATGATGGTACAATTATTTTTGTATGTTGGATAAGTGGAGAAATAGAGGAAGGGAAATGAAAACAGTGATGGAGGTTTGACTTTACCAAAAAGCTATTAATATGGATATATGATACTTGAATTGAGTGATCTGTGTCCTGAAATGTTAATATTCTCATATGGGGCTTTGGAAGTTAGCAGGAGTTGAATTCTCAACTATAATGAGCAGTTGTTTAGCAGATTATTAGTTAATATCTTCAGTGCCTAGAAACACATTTTTATATTCTGTTTTTGTGGTATAAAGAGTCCTTTATTCTTTATTTCTATTTTAAAAATAGCTAAATATCTATGTTTTTGGTTTAATTTTTTTATTGGAATAGAGTTGCTTTACAATTTTGTGTTAGTTTCTGCTGTACACCAAAGGGAATCAGCCAGACATATACATATATCCCCTCTTCCTTGGATTTCCTTCCCATTTAGGACATCACAGAGCATTGAGTAGGGTTCCCTATGCTATACAATAGGGTCTTATTAGTTATCTATTTTATACAGAGTAATGTACTTATGCCAGTACCCCCCTCGCAAAAAAAAAAAAAAAAAAAAAAGAACTTTGGCCTTAAATTGTACAGCTCTTTGGAATTTTGTCCTGTTTTAGGTGAGTGCCCAGGGCAAGTCTTGACTCTGAGATGCAGTGTAGGACACCCCATGGGCTCTGACCACTGTTGCCTTTCCTAGCCTGGTGACCCTTTTAGGAGGAGCCAGGAGTAGAGTCTGAAAGGCAGAAGGATTTACTCACAGAACAGCAATAGAGAGACCTTCTTTTGATTTCATGAAAACTAGACCTCAGTTTTAGCATCTCTTATTTTTAGCAGAACTTATATTTTTCAGTAACTCTCCAACAAAGGAACAGAATGTCTAAAGATATTTTGGCTACTCAGTACCTTTTTTTTTTTTACCAGCCTATAATAGATCTCTGTAAGAGTTGGAAAGGGAAATGGTATAAAATGTGGATAATGGCAGGGTTACCCAGAGTTATATGACTCCAGAGCCACGTTTTCAGTCACCATTAATATAAAGAACCACATGGCTCCTATATGACTGGTAGAATTTAGTATAGTGTCACATTCATTTGGTGAAATTAACAGTCTTAAGGAGCCACCAATTAAGCATAAAGGGACTCATGTTACCAGAAGTCTGTGGTGTGAACATCACTGCCTTATAGACATGGGAATCCTTTAAGATATTTTTAAAATTCTTTTTTTTTGTATTGCTGCTGCTGCTGCTAAGTCGCTTCAGTCGTGTCTGACTCTGTGTGACCCCATAGAGGGCAGCCCACCAGGCTCCTCTGTCCCTGGGATTCTCCAGGCAAGAACACTGGAGTGGGTTGCCATTGCCTTCTCCAGTGCATGAAAGTGAAAAGTGAAAGTGAAGTCGCTCAGTCGTGTCCAACTCTGTGCGACCCCATGGACTGCAGCCTTCCAGGATCCTCTGTCCATGGGATTTTCCAGGCAAGAGTACTGGAGTGGGGTGCCATTTTTTTGTATTGGGGTATAGCAAATTAACAAACAATGTTGCAGCAGTTTCAGGCGAGCAGCAAAGGGTCTCAGCCATACATATACATGTATACATTCTCCTCCAAACTCGCCTCCCATCCAGGCTGCCAAATAGCACTGGCCAGAGTTCCATGTGCTATACAGTAGGTCCTTGCTGGTTATCCATTTTAAATATAGCAGTGTGTACACGGCGACCCCAAACTCCCTAACTATCCCTTCCCCATGCCCCCTTCTTTCCCCCCAGCAATCATAAGCTCTTAAGTCTGTGAGTCTCTTTCTGGAAGACCTCTAAGATTGGATGCATTCCAAACTAAGAGTGTTTACATTTTTCTCACTGTGATCTCCTTTTGCTTGGAAGTCTCTAGAATGTTGTGTACCTGATTTACATGATGCGTTTTGACACGTGAAAGATGATCACATTTGCCTAGCAAAGGCCAAGATTGCAAGTCACACTCATTGCTTATTGGATCCTTTTTGGATAGTGTTCAGGCTTCAGGATTAACTGCTTTTACTGAGAGAACTTCCTGCAGTTATCCATTTTTAATTGGTTCACTGAAGACTTCATTCAGCAGACAGGGCTTCCCTGATGGCTCAGACTGTAAAGAATCTGGCTGCAATTCAGGAGGCACAGGAGATGTGGGTTAGATCCCTGGGTCAGGAAGATCTCCTGGAGAAGGGCATGGCTACCCACCTCAGTATTCTTGCCTGGAGAATTCCATGGACAGAGGAGACTGGTGGGCTATAATCCATGGGGTCACACATACTTGGATATGACTGAGCAACTAACACTTTCACTTTACTCAATAGACCAACATATAATGGCATCCCTTTCCCCCTTCAATCATATTTAACTACTATGCTCTGTTGATCTTTTTTTTTTTTTCATTTTGTAATTGTGTGTTTGGAAGATTCCTTTAGCTTTTGCAGTAGCTTTCAGATATTAAAAAAAAAAATTTAGTTGGGTTAGGATGTGGTAGCTGGGATCAGCAACTCTCTCTGACACCACATAGAAATGAGTCAAATGTTACAAAAGTCATGATTGAAAACATCATCAAGCCATGATAGTAATAACAACTAACATGGTCGTGCTCAGTCATGTCTGACTCTTTGCTACCTCATGGACGGTAGCCTGCCTGTCTCCTCTGTCCATGGGATTCTCCAGGTAAGAATATTGGAGTAGGTTGTCCTTTCCTCTGCTAGGCAATCTTCCCAATGCAGGGGTCAAACTTGCATCTCCTGAATTGCAGGCAGATTCAAGAAAACTAAAATCCAGAGAAAGGAGGACCTTTCAGAGTTGAGCTATCAGAAGCATGTGTATTTTCCTTCCCAGGCCTTTGGTGATTCTGAGAGTGGGCTAAAGAACAGGACTTTACCTGGACAGAGGGCTGCTGCCCAGAGAAAGAGAAATTAGCTGAGCTTTCAGCAGTTGTATTGGATGGTGTGAGAAACTGAGTCTTGAGGGTCCTCAAATTAATGGTCATTATTTTCTCAGAAGAGACTAGCTAGATCCTGACCCTGGCAGGAGCCAAAGAACCAGGCCAAAGGTTTATAAAAAAAAAGCAGAGTGAAACCTCCCACCATTTCACAGTGTTTAGGGAACTGGGCAAAGGGACCAAAACCAAGCAAGAGCCCCAGTCCTAGAGGAAGTGGTGAATTGATGCTGAGCAACTAAAAAGCCATTTTTCACCTGGGGACAATGAGCAGATTTTCTCTCTGTAGCTGGAAGCCTGAGTATCTGTCTTTGCTAAACACAAGGCAGCCAGCTGGCTCCGAAGCCAGGAGATTCAGGTTTTCATGTGTAGCTGAAATAACAAACTTAGAGACCAAAAGGGACTCAAATGCATGGCTGCTCTGTCTCTAAAGACAGATGCTGAAGCTGAGGTTCAGTGCAAAACTGGTCCACTGAGAATCTCTAGCATCCTTTCAAGGGCTGAGGAGCAAAGGCGAGTTAGGCTCTCCACTGAGGGCCATATCCTACAACACAGATAGACTGAGTATCTTAGTTTGCTAAGGCTACCATGACCAAGTGCCACAGACTGAGTGGCTTAAAGACAGAAATTTATTTTCTCGCATTTCTGGCCTTTGGAAGTCCAAGATCAAGGTGTCAGCAGGGATGACTTGACTTGCAGTTGACCACCCTCCTTGAAGATTGTTTTTTTTTTTTTTTTCTTTGATTTGGACCATTTTAAAAGTCATCATTGAATTTGTTACAATATTGCTTCTGTTTTATGTTTTTGGTTCTTTGGCCACGAGGCATGTGACGTCTTAGCTCCCTGAGCAGGGATCAAACCTGCACCTGCGTACGTTGGAAGGTTAAGTCTTAACCACTGGACCACCAGGGGAGCCTCTGCTGACTCTTCACTTAATCATCCCTTCGTATTTGCATCTCTGGTGTGTCTTCCTCTTCTTATCAGGGCACTGGTCCTATTGCATTAGGACCCCATCCTAGTGGTCTCATTTAAACCTAATTACCCTATCTCCAATTGTAGTCATTTCCAAGGTGCTATGATTAGGGCTTCAGAATATGAAACAGACTGGGTCGGGGAGTGAAGGGTTAGGAGTTAGGGGTAGAAGGTAGGGATTCAGCCTGAAACACTGAGTCCTTCCAGCCCATCTCTGTCCCAGATCAATCCCTGGCTTGAATTGGCCAGAGCAGCCTTTCCTCCATAGCATGGTACAGCAAAGCATAACAAAGGAAAGGATATTTCTGAAACAGATAGTATCTGGAGCTTTTATAGATGCTTGACATTTAAGAAAATTACCAAGTGCCTTCATAACCAGAAGACAAATTCCCTTCCTTATTAGGCATTTTTAGGTGCAAATGAATATCTACCATTGTCATCTGTGGCTGTTTCACTTGTAAGCATTCTAGTGTGTGTGTGTTCAGTGCTAAGTCGTGTCCTACTTTTTGCAACCCCATGGACTGCACACACCAGGCTTCCCTGTCCTTCACTGTCTCGCAGAGTTTGCTCAAATTCATGTTTATAGAGTCAGTGATGCTATCTAACCATGTCTTTCTCTGCTGTCCTGCTTCTCCCTTTGCCCTCAATCTTTCCCAGCATCAGGGTCTTTTCCAGTGAGTTGGCTCTTCACATCAGGTGGCCAAAGTATTGGAGTTTAAGCTTCAGCATCAGTCCTTCCAAAGAATATTCAGGGTTGATTCCTTTAGAATTGACTTGTTTAATCTCCTTTCTGTCCAAGGGACTCTCAAGAGTCTTCTCCAGCCCCACAATTGGAAAGCATCAGTTCTTCAGTGCTCAGCTTCTTTATGGTCCAACTCTCCATAAATGACTACTGGAAAAACCATAGCTTTGACTCGATGGGCTAGACCTCAGACTTTAGCAGGCATACGAATTACCCAGGGATCTTAATGAAATGAAGATGATTCAGGATGGCTTCCCTGGGGGCTCAGACTGTAAAGAAACTGCCTGCAATGCAGGAGACCCTGGTTTGATCCCTGGGTTGGGAAGATCCTTTGGAGAAGGGAATGGCTACCCATTCCAGTATTTTCTGAAGAATCCCATGGACAGAGGAGTCTGGCACGCTACAGTCCATGGGGTCACAAAGAGTCGGACACAACAAGTGACTAATACTTCGCTTTCAATATGTCTGAAAGGGGCCTGAGATTCTGCATTTGTGTAACAAGTTTTACGGGATGGCCCTCAGACCATCCTGCTAACCAGCTGCGGATCAGTGAGTGAGGACTGTATATGCTAGAGTTTAAGAAACATTGCCCAATAAATAATGCCTAAGATTGCTTCCAGCTCTGAGATTCTGTCAGCATTTTTTAAAAACAATATTTTAAAAAAATAGCCATATTCTATCTCTTTGACTATAAAACAGTGCATTTTTGTGAACTTGTATAGGACTCGGAGGGGAGCCAGACATTTCTGTTGTGATCAGGTTTCCATGCGTTTGTTATAGTAAGGTTATTCTTTATCTCATTCCAAGTGGAACAAGTAAATCTGATGATTTTATATATTTTAATTTAAGATACAGAGAATTATAGTAACATTTTTGTTAGAAAAAAGGGCATGTTTCAATGACACATTCGTTACAAGAGACCTTCCTGGATGTGACAATAGTCTGCAGAGAGGATCTGGGTTTTCCCCTTGTCCCAAGTGTGTTTCTCCACTGCTGCCTTCTTCCCCTCTTCCTTCCAGCTGAGACCTTGCAGGGAAAGATTGCTTCTTCCTCACCTGCCAGTGAAGTCCAGGCTTGGACGCCTTGGTGCGTGGCCTCTTCTTCCATGGATCTGGATGCCTAACAATAACCTAACGCCACTCACATATGAAAAAATACAGCAATCACCCTCTTCCTATGCTTAGGGCACATGCCTAGGCTCTTTGTAACAAGGGTGACTCATTTAAGAACAGCTTCTTATATCAACTTGTGGAGTGCTTTATTCAGCCGCAGCGGGGGTAGCCCAAGCGGCCTCTTAATTGAACAATTAGCTCATGAACGAGTCAATGAGGATTTGAGGAAAGAGTGGCAGTCACTATTTGCTACCTGATTTTCCTTTGTTTCTTTTTTTTCAGGGTAAATTTAGTATGTAGAAGGTTGAGCTTATAAAGTTGATAGAGAAGGAAATGAATTTGTTTTACAGGAATCTTAAGAAATATTCAAGATGGAATATATAATTTTCTACATGACCACTCCTAGGAATTGATCTTTCTTGCTTTATTTGTTGATATTGTAAAAGTCCAGACAAAAGGAAGTTATAAGAACTTTAAATACGTAGCCAGGCAGACATTCTTATGTCCCAGGAGGGGATGGGGGAGGGGTATGGTGAAGCAAAACAGGGCAAAGAACTGCTAATAAGACCAAAAAAGGAAAAATGAATTTATAAAGAAGACCAGAAAATCTCAGGAGGCATAACATTGCTGATGAACTGGAATATTCCAGATGCTATAGAGACAGTCATTGCTTCATCCCTTTCTCACCAAGAGGTCTCTGCTAAATCTGTCCAAGGTTTATTTATGGGTTTTTTTTTTTTTTTTTCTGGTGACATATTCCTTTCAGTCCTATCTCTGTCTCTCTGTTTCTCTGCTTCCTCTCATCTTTTCTCTGTCATCTCTTCCTTGTCTCTTTCTTTTTCTCACCCCTTGCAATTTTCTGTCTTCTTCCTTCCCTTTTTCTCTCTCGTTTCTTCCTCCTTTCCTCTCTGTGTCACATACTGTTCTAAGTGCTGGAAAGATGTCTCACTCACAATCACCTATGGAGTCTCTTATTAACCCCATGTTAGAGATAACTGACGTAAAGGGAAAAGACAACTGGCATAAGGAGGTTAAATAATCTCCCAGCATGACATCTTGAATGATCCAGGAGGGGACTTCCTTAATGGTCCAGTAGCTGAGACTCTGTGGTCCCAATGCAGGGGTCCTGGGTTTGATCCCTGGTTGGGGAACTAGATCCCGCATGCCACAGTGAAGATCAAAGATCCCATGTGCTGCAACTTAGACCTGGCACAGCCAAATAAATAAGAAATACTTTAAAAATTTTTTTCCTATTGTCTAGAAATTGTATACAACTACAGTTCCATAACATGTGATCTCTTTCCCCAAACAGAGTTGACTCTTGTGTCCTTAGAGGCCCCATGTTAGAGTGTCTTCTGAATACTCACTCTTTTCCAAACACAGATGGGTTTTTATGACTCCATGCCTGCTACCTAACACCTTGTTTGCTTGGCTGCTTTCTCCTTTGCCTCAAACTCCTACTCACTGTTCAAAACTCAGACCTCCTCTGTTGTGAAGCCTTTCTTGATGCTTACAGGCTGCATCAGTTACTCTTCACTCTGCATTAAGACAGGAATGTACCCACATTTTCATTTTAGAATTTACTACATTGTCCTGGATTATTCATACATTTATGCTGCCCACTAGACTCTAAAGTCCCCAAGAGAAGGAATGGGACCTTATTCACTGACAAACCCAGTGTTTTCACTGTGAGGAGGGATATATGTATATTATGTAAGAAAAGCATGGTTGATTTGTAACCTATATACTGTCACATCAGTGATATTGATCTTAAATATATAAATTAAAACTCTACATATAAACTGATTTAACAAACATTTCCTATACAAATTTGACTTTATAAAATTTAAAATTGGTTTATTATTTTGCCTTTAAGTTCCTCTAAATTAAGAGTTCCTCTTGTGATTTAAATGTGCCACGGTACAGGAAAATATGAAGTACAGATACTTTTTAAAAATACTTCAGTTACATAAAGTGAAGTTCACTCTGTCTTTCCCTCCCATTTGCACATGTGCACACAGCAGACAGACAGGCAGACACACACACACACACACACACACACTGAATATGCAAACTGGTCAGTGAATAGCTTTAGACATTTTCATAGTTTGCAACTTTGGGTTAAGAATCTTTTTTTCTCTATGCAGTTTATTCATATTAATAAGGTATAAATGTTCTACTGATAAAACCAGTATAAAATTTAGGAGTTTAATGACTATGTTGCAACAATTGTCAGTATTTTTATACCTTTGTTCAATATTATATTGCATAGTGTATATATATTTATATATATTTATACTGGAATGGGTGAATTTAACTCAGATGACCATTATATCTACTACTGCGGGCACGAATCCCTCAGAAGAAATGGAGTAGCCATCATGGTCAACAAAAGAGTCCAAAATGCAGTACTTGGATGCAGTCTCAAAAATGACAGAATGATCTCTGTTCGTCTCCAAGGCAAACCATTCAATATCACAGTTATCCAAGTCTATGCCCCAACCAGTAATGCTGAAGAAGCTGAAGTTGAACGGTTTTATGAAGACCTACAAGATCTTTTAGAACTAACACCCAATAAAGATGTCCTTTTCATTATAGGGGACTGGAATGCTAAAGTAGGAAGTCAAGAAACACCTGGAGTCACAGGCAAATTTGGCCTTGGAATGCGGAATGAAGCAGGGCAAAGACTAATAGAGTTTTGCCAAGAAAATGCACTGGTCATAGCAAACACCCTCTTCCAACAACACAAGAGAAGACTCTACACGTGGACATCACCAGATGGTCAACACCGAAATCAGATTGATTATATTCTATGCAGCCTAAGGAATGATGCTAAAGCTGAAACTCCAGTACTTTGGCCACCTCATGCGAAGAGTTGACTCATTGGAAAAGACTCTGATGCTGGGAGGGATTGGGGGCAGGAGGAGAAGGGGACGACCGAGGATGAGATGGCTTTATGGCATCACAGACTCGATGGATGTGAGTCTGAGTGAACTCCGAGAGATGGTGATGGACAGGGAGGCCTGGCATGCTGCGATTCATGGGGTCGCAAAGAGTCGGACATGACTGAGCGACTGAACTGAACTGAACTGATACATGTGCTCACTTTATGCAGTCCTATATATGTTTACTCTCACTATTTTTTTTTTTTTTTACTTCTTTTGCTTTCTTTCTATGTTCAACCGTATCTCCTTGGTTAATGCTTTTTGGATGTCAAATATTTTCTTAAAATGATGATACATATACACATATATGTGTAAATGGGTTGCGTATATGTGGATATTCACTACATATATTTCTAGTGTATAATCTGCATATATGTGTATATATATACACACACACATACATACTGTATTTAGTCTACCTGTACATACACACACACACATTGCATTATAGCTTGCCATGTATTAATATATAGTTTCTGAGTTTCCTTATCCTTTGAGGCCAGCTAATGATTTCCAGATAATGAGACTGAAGGTATATCAGAACATTCTGGACCAAAGAATGTTAATGCAGCCACCAACCTGGAAATGCCCTTAACTAGTGAGCACTCTGTCATGAAATCCAGAGTTGAGTGTCTGCTGTAAATTATGTTGCTTACTCTGTTGGGATCTCTCCTGTCATTATTTTGTGCTCTGGTGAACAATTTTGAGTCGTAATGACTGACAAATTATACAAGTGATAATGCTGGATCTGTCATAAAGAAACAAAGAATAGGATTGCCATTGCTGCACCTCCAAAGGGATTTTGTTTAAATGACCCCCTAAAATGTTGATCCATTATATGTTCCTGGGTTCCTCTCTCCCATCTGTCTCACCAGCCCTCTGCTCTCCAATTAAGCACAGTGTTCTTGTATATTGCTCTGTATTCATTTAACTTGTTTATCACATCTTCGCTGTAAATTTAGATATAGTAGATTTAGGATTTATGTTTTCTTCCTGCTTTGACTGCTTTTTCTTAAGTGAGAAAGATAATTGTGATTTCTTTTTATCTGAAAAAAAGTTTTAATAGAGAATCATAGACTCAGTAGCAATAGATCAGAGTCAATATCCTGGGCCACAAAGGAACACAAGATATTTTGAAAGGGCCTCAGGTATAATTGTAATGTACAACCAGGGTTGAGGATCACCACTCAGGAGAAGAAATATGTCTACTTATTATGTAAGGAGTTGATTTTTTCACCTGGAATGCTTTTGAAACATAAGAAAAATCTTCCCCAGATGACTATTTTATACTATTTTCCTCTTTGGGGCTTCCCTGGTGTCTCAGTGGTAAAGAATCTGTCTGCAATGCAGGAGACCGCCTCTACAATGCAGAAGACAGGGGCTTGATCTCTTGGTTGGGGAGTTCGCCTGGAGTAGGAAATGGCAAGCCACTCCAGTATTCTTGCATGGGAAATCTCTTGGACAGAGGAGCCCGGTGGGCTAATGGCCATGGGGTCACAAAAGAGTCGAACACAACTTAGCAACTAAACCACTACCATCATTTTTTCTCTTCCACAATTGAGAATTAGTTTCAGATGAATCTGGATGCGGTTATCGCAAAATTTGGCTGAGAATTCTTAAGTGGGAGGCATATCCTAAAAGGATGGTGCGTCTTGGTTCTTAGTCAGAGAATAAATATGTATAAGCATGCATGCAACAGCATTCTCTAGGTCACCCTGTTCTTTCCCTGGAATGCTGAATGAAGGTTGCTTTTCCAGGAGATTCAAAGTGATTCACCTAAAGCCCTGATATCTCTGTATTTGACAAGGAGTGTTGAGCTGAGGATTCAGGCAGCTCTGTCTACTTAGGGGCATCAGGAATTTCAGGAACTATGAAAGGACAGCTTTGTAGCTGCTCATGGTGGAAGCTATACACAAGTACCTTCAGTAGATGGACGTGAGTCTGAGTGAACTCCGGGAGATGGTGATGAACAGGGAGGCCTGGCCTGCTGCGATTCATGGGGTCACAAAGAGTTGGACACGACTGAGCGACTGAACTGAACTAAATTGATGCCAGATAAAGGAAAATGAAAAGGACACCTATATGACGCTTCTGCACTGGTTTCTACTCTGAAAGTGGTTCAGAAAATGTTTGTTTTTCTCCTTAGGTTCGAACCAGTGTTGTACCTGAACACAAGGATCCCCCACCAGAGGTTGGGGTAAGTGTTTCTTATGTTTCCAAAAGGCATAGACATTGCTTCTAAGCTAACCATTTGGATTTTTCTCTGGCCTGCTGCCTGGTAGCAGACAAGTAAAATTGAGTTAAATTAACTGGGTGTGACTATACAAGAAGACACTGTCACATATTTGCTGAATTGCATGGACTTCATTCCTTTTCTCCTGAAAAGCATCATGATGTGAATTCATCTTTAGTTCAGGTGGCTAGAGAAAAGTCTAGAAATGGCCCTGCAGGAAACTGAGATCCATTGGAACCAACATTCCTGGACCAACAGGAGGCTGAGCAATTGAAGATGTGAGTTCTACCTCTCCAACAAGGAGACAGTGGACTAACTGGCCCGGCCATGGGACGGTGACATTTCTGCTCCCTGCAGCTTCAACACCACTGAGTTTAGTCATTTAGTCATGTCTAACTCTTTGTAACCCCATGGGCTGCAGCACTCCAGGCTTCCCTGTCCTTCACTATCTTCCATCAGTTCAGTTCAGTTCAGTTCAGTCGCTCAGTCGTGTCTGACTCTTTGCGACCCCATGAATCGCAGCACGCCAGGCCTCCCTGTTCATCACCATCTCTCAGAGTTCACTCAGACTCACATCCATCGAGTCCGTGATGCCATCCAGCCATCTCATCCTCGGTCGTCCCCTTCTTCTCCTGCCCCCAATCCCTCCCAGCATCAGAGTCTTTTCCAATGAGTCAACTCTTCTCATGAGGTGGCCAAAGTACTGGAGTTTCAGCTTTAGCATCATTCCTTCCAAAGAAATCCCAGGATTGATCTCCTTCAGAATGGACTGGTTGGATCTTCTTGCAGTCCAAGGGACTCTCAAGAGTCTTCTCCAACACCACACTTCAATGAAGGCTTTCTTATCTCTTCTTGCTATTCTTTGGAACTCTGCATTCAGGTGCTTATATCTTTCCTTTTCTCCTTTGCTTTTCGCCTCTCTTCTTTTCACAGCTATTTGTAAGGCCTCCCCAGACAGCCATTTTACTTTTCTGCATTTCTTTTCCATGGGGATGGTCTTGATCCCTGTCTCCCGTACAATGTCACGAACCTCATTCCATAGTTCTTCAGGCACTCTATCTATCAGATCTAGGCCCTTAAATCTATTCCTCACTTCCACTGTATAATCATAAGGGATTTGATTTAGGTCATACCTGAATGATCTAGTGGTTTTCCCTACTTTCTTCAATTTGAGTCTGAATTTGGTAATAAGGAGTTCATGATCTGAGCCACAGTCACAAACTCACATTCATTGAGTCGGTGATGCCATCCAATCATCTCATCTTCTGCCATCCTCTTCTCCTCCTGCCCTCGGTCTTTCCCAGTGTCAGGGTCTTTTCCAGTAGTCAGTTCTTCGTGTCATGTGGCCAAAGTTTTAGAGTTGCAGCCTCAGCATCAGCCCTTCCAATGAATATTCAGGGTGGATTTTCTTTAGGATTGACTGGTTTGATTTCCTTGAGCGCAGGTCAAAGAAAAACTGCCACCAAAGCATGGCCCAGTGTTGGGAGATCCAGCTAAGGTTTTCCTGCTGCATCAGAACCATCGCCTCTTCAGCTGTTAGAAGTTGGGAGAACAAGAGCTTAATAGGTGATTTTGCTTAGACAAGGCGGTGGAAGCTCTTGAAAAGATAGCCCAGGAGGCTTGTCCCTGGGATCTGGAATTCAGAAAGGAGGAAAAAGTCCAGAAATAAGTTCAGTCTAAGAGACCCTGCGGCTGAGCCAACTGAAAGGCGGATTTGAAATTCCCTGAAGTCCTACATGCAGTGAGCAGCCTTCTTCCGGTGGGGGTGGGGAACCCTGTACTAGGTAGCATTCGCTTCCTCACTGGCCACAGCTGCCATTCCAACTGGCCAAAGGGAGCCATCCAGAAAGCATGAACTGGCTGAGAAGTGAGTCAGTCTCCTCTGCATCTGTTAGCAAAGGCGAAGAAAAATGATGCTTCATGCTCGCTCATGCTGAACACTGACTTCAAGTTTCTTCCTGGGGCATGTTAAATAACTCCGATTCAAGTGAATTTTCATGCTTTGTTTCCTGTCTGTCTCTTTAGCCTCTTTTGCTCTTCTTACTTCCACCACCAATATCACTGCCAAGACTACAAAGGCTTCTATACTTTTCCCCAAGGGACCAGTGAGTCCTTTCAGCCTCAGGCTTCCCTCCCAGCAGGCCCCATGCAGTCTCCCTGCTCAGCTGAAGCTCCATACTGGTGCTATCTCCCATTCCAAGATTTTGGTTTGCCAACTATCTTGTATTTGTTTAGACCACCAGAATACAAAGGGAGGGTATGTCCAAAGATAATCACATAATATGATAAGAATCTAGTACATTTTCAGACACATCAGATATCAGTGAAATGGCAGTTATATTGCTGAACTATATCTCAAGCATGATAAGCATGAGCCTAAATAAGAAGCCAGCATGCTTTGGGAGCTTCCTTGGTGGCTCAGATGGTAAAGAATCTGTTTGCAATTCAGGAGACTCAGGTTCAATTCCTGCACCAAGAAGATTCCTTGGAGAAGGGAATGGCAACCCACTCCAGTATTATTGCCTGGAGCATTCCATGGACAGAGGAGCCTGGTGGGCTACAGTCCATGGGATTGCAAAGAGTCAGACATGGCTGAGCTACTAACACTTTAAAGCATGCTTTGGCTTTCTAACATTCTCAAAATACATGGTATTCTGATAGGGAAGAATTGCCACACCTTGAGAAGCTATGTAGGACCACTGGTTAATATACATCTCATCACTCCTCAGAACGTTTTTTTGGATACTGAGAAAATTCTTGAGGGTTTAAGTTCTTGGTCAATGTGTCAAGAACTCTAGCCACTAAGTACTCCTATTTTAAAAATGAGCTGAACATTGTATTATAAATCTTTCAAATATGTTCCACATGTTTCTTTGCATTCTTCAGCAACATCTATCAGAGGCACCCACATCTTTGTTGATAACTTAGTCAAGCAGATACCAATTTGTGCTGTGAAAACTTTTCAGGTGTATTCATAATAAAGATGTAATTTTATAATATATATGACTTCACTCTAAAGTGCTTTTTAATGTTTTTTTGTAGACTCTTCATTACATTGTAATAGATTTCCTCTCAGTTTTTCTTTCTGATGTATTTTTCAGCCCAAATATTTCATATATGCTCTGTCCCTCCCTGTGGGGTTGGAGACTATGCAACAATGTCTGTTAGGGTTGAGAGTGAAGAAAAAAATCCTGTACAAAGGTATGAAAAAAGCTCTGTCCTGTAAGTTATTTGTAGGAGATGGTATGTATCAGCCTCACGATATCAACTTGCAAGTTTTCAAAGACCTTTTACAACTTATACCACAGTTACTCTATATAGTTTTATGAGAGTGAGACAGAGTATAACGGACATATCCATTTAACCTCAAAACCAGCACTGTCTAATAGAAATACAGTGTGTGCTACATATATAATTTAAAATTTTCTAGTAGCCTATGCTTTTAAAAGTGTAAAAAGATACAGGTGAAATTTATTATAATATTTTATTTAACCCCATCTATGCAAAAATATTATTTCAAAAGATAATCAGTGTAAAAATCATTAATGATATATGTCACACTCTTTTCATATCACATCTTGTAACTCTGATGTGTATTTACACGTAGAACACATCACAATTCACAATAGCCGCAAACTAGTGCTCAAGCTGGGAGAAGATAATGGCACCCCACTCCAGTACTCTTGCCTGGAAAATCCTATGGACGGAGGAGCCTGGTGGGCTGCAGTCCATGGGGTCGCTAAGAGTTGGATACGACTGAACGACTTCACTTTCACGCGTTGGAGAAAGAAATGGCAATCCACTCCAGTGTTCTTGCCTGAAGAATCCCAGGGACGGGGGAGCCTGGTGGGCTGCCATCTATGGGGTCGCACAGAGTTGGACATGACTGAAGCGACTTAGCAGCAGCAGTAGCAGTGCTCAAGCTGGATAATGCAGCTCTGGACAGCCCTTGAAACAATTTGGGAGGTTCACGCAAGTTGAAATGTAAAAACAACCTATTACTTGCCATAAAGGCTTTGTGAGATGAACATAGGTGTTGGAGATATGCATATAGAAGGAGTACTTCCGCAGGGTCCTGGTATAATACCAGGGCACCAGACTGCTGAGGACCTGCTTCAGGGAAGTATGCAACCCTGCTGAGCACTGTGGATGTCTGTGACTGGAAGAGTCCTTGCTGGGACTGGTGGGAGGGACTGTTTATCTGTACCCTCCCCATAGAGCAGGACTAGGGATTGACACAGCTGTCTTGCTTTCTCCACCCTGATTGATATCACTCTCCAGCCAGGTGAATGATTGAAATCGTACATCTAGTAACATAATAATCATCTACTTTGGGTGCTTGTACCAGAATGATAATTGTGAGTGTTGCATCATCATGAGCAGGGAAGAAAGGTCAGAGCCACACAGAGTGGGGACAGAGAGCCTGTCAGAAGGAAAGGGGATTGCACCTGTCCTGGAAGTGAGGCCCACAGCATGAGGCAGGATGAAAGAGTTCTGGACTAAAGAGGAAAAAACCTGGATTCTAACTTGGCCTGTGCATATTAGCTAGTTTTGTGATGGGGTGTAAGCCAGTTAACGCCTATGGGTCCCTGATTTTTATCTACAGGTGGGCCATGTCTCCACAAGTATTAACTTTCTTTGATTTCATCCAGACTCCACAAGTCTTAATTTTCTTTGATTTCATCCAGATATTTCTTGGGCTCTGATAAACATTCCACATGATCTAATAAGAATTTGAGTTACAAGAAATCATAGCTATGGTGTACTCAGCACTATGAACTGCAAGGGACCACATAACATCCATATCTCTCTTTCACTAGGGTGTTGTTCAGTTGCTAAGTTGTATCCAACTCTTTGCAACCCCATGGACTGCTGCATGCCAGGCTTCTCTGTCCTTCACTATCTCTTGGAGTTTGCTTGAACTCATGTCCATTGAGTCATAATGCCATCCAGCCATCTCATCCTCTGTCAACCCCTTCTCCTTCTGCTCTCAATCTTTCCCAGCATCAGGGTCGCTTCCAGTGAATCAGCTCTTCGCATCAGGTGGCCAAAGCATTGGAGCTTCAACTATAGCATCAGTCCTTCTAATGAATATTTACTGTTGGTTTCCTTTAGGATTAACTGGTTGATCTCCTTTCAGTCCAAGGGACTCTTAAGAGTCTTCTCCAGCACCATAGTTTAAAAGCATCAGTTCTTCAGTACTCAGCCTTCTTTATGGTCCAACTCTCACATCTGTACCTGATGACTAGAAAAACCATAGCTTTGACTACACAGACCTTTGTCAGTAAAGTGATGATTCTGCTTTTTAACACACTGTCTAGGTTTGTCATAGCTTTTCTTCTTTTAATTGGCTGCAGTCACCGTCTGCAGTGATTTTGGAGCCCAAGAAAATAAAATCTGCCACTGTTTCCATTCTTTCCCTATCTATTTGCCATGAAGTAATGGGACCAGATGCCATAATCTTAGTTGTTTGAATGTTGAGTTTTAAGCCAGCTTTTTCACTCTCTTCTTTCACCTTAATCAAGAGGTTCTTTAGTTCCTCTTCACTTTCTCCCATTTGGCAGAAAAACTTATTTTTCACTAGAGTTTATTTCAAGTTATGTTTTGCCTGAATCTAACTTTTATTTTTAAACATGTGGTTTCCTTTTTTATAACTGGAATTTCTCTAATTTATCTCAGACATTTTTTAATACTCTGCCTTTTCCAAAAATACTTACAGTGGACTTATGTTTAAGTCATCTGACTTCTGGGCATATTTTCCTTAAGCACTATATAATCTAATATTTATGCAGTGGTTTCTATTTTCCCAGTAATGTACTAAGTGCTTAGCCTAGATTACTTTAATTCTTATAACAGTAACTGTGAGCAAGAACTATTATCATATGCACCTGTTTCATACAGAAACTAAGGCCTAATGTGGAGGAATAAATTGTGCAATTCCTAGGTTTAGTGAGAGAAAAGACAGACCTACAGAGCTCTTCAATGCCCATCAGTGGACAACTAGCCTGGGGGCTTGGAGAAATGATTTATTTGCCCAGATTTTAATTTTTGGATATAATCCTGAATTTAGAATAGCGCTTCAGACCGCCAATTCTAGTGTCACTATTTTTAAAAAAATTTTCCCCCTAATATTGGAGCTTCTACTTTAAAACCTTTAGGCTAAGAATTTTATAAACAACATTGAAGGAGAAAGAAAAATGTTACCTAAGTTACATGTGGAATATAAAAATTTGTTAAAAATAATTTCATTAAATTTTATGATTAAAATGGCAGTAAGATAAAGTACAGCATCAGATCTTGCTTCTATCACCAGTCACATGCACAACTGGGTATTGTTTTTGCTTTGGCTCCATCCCTTCATTCTTTCTGGACTTATTTCTCCACTGATCTCCAGTAGCATATTGGGCACCTAATGACCTGGGGAGTTCCTCTTTTGGTATCCTATCATTTTGCCTGTTCATACTGTTCATGGGGTTCTCAAGGCAAGAATACTGAAGTGGCTTGCCATTCCCTTCTCCAGTGGACCACGTTCTGTCAGCCCTCTCCACCATGACCCGCCCGTCTTGGGTTGCCCTGAAGGCATGGCTTGGTTTCACTGAGTTAGACAACGCTGTAGTCCTAGTGTGATTAGATTGGCTAGTTTTCTGTGAGTATGGTTTCACTATGTCTGCCCTCTGATGCCCTCTTGTAACACCTACCATTTACTTGGGTTTCTCTTACCTTGGGTGTGGGGTATCTCTTCACGGCTTCTTCAGCAAAGCACAGCCGCTGTTCCTTACTTTGGACGAGGGGTATCTCCTTACCTCCGCTGTTCCTGACCTTCAACGTGGGATAGCTCCTCTAGGCCCTCCTGCGCCTGCGCAGCCACCAATCCTTGGGTTGCTCCTCCCGGCCGCCGGCCCTGGCCTCGGGCGTGGGTGGCTCCTCCCAGCTGCCGCCCCTGGCCTCGGGCTTGTGGTGGCTCCCTGGGTTCACCGCCCCTGGCCTCAAGCTTGAGGGGGCTTCTCCCGACTGCCCCTGACCTCAGACATGGGGTGTCTCCTCCCGGCCGCCCTTGACCTCTGACGCGGGGTGTCTCCTCCCGACTGCCATTAGTGGAGGTGATGGAATTCCACTTGAGCTGTTTCAAATCCTGAAAGATGATGCTGTGAAAGTGCTGCACTCAATCTGCCAGCAAATTTGGACAACTCAGCAGTGGCCACAGGACTGGAAAAGGTCAGTTTTCATTCCAATTCCAAAGAAAGGCAATGCAAAAGAATGCTCCAATTACCGCACAATTGCACTCATCTCACATGCTAGTAAAGTAATGCTCAAAATCCTCCAAGCCAGGCTTCAGCAATACGTGAACCTAGGAATGATGCTAAAGCTGAAACTCCAGTACTTTGGCCACCTCATGCGAAGAGTTGACTCATTGGAAAAGACTCTGATGCTGGGAGGGATTGGGGGCAGGAGGAGAAGGGGACGACCGAGGATGAGATGGCTGGATGGTATCACTGACTCAATGGACGTGAGTCTGAGTGAACTCCGGGAGATGGTGATGAACAGGGAAGCCTGGCGTGCTGCGATTCATGGGGTCGCAAAGAGTCGGACACGACTGAGCGACTGAACTGAACTGACCTGAAGATAAAGTATGCTTACTCCTTGGAAGAAAAGTTATGACCAACCTAGACAACATATTGAAAAGCAGAGACATTACTTTGCCAACAAAGGTCCGTCTAGTCAAGGCTATGGTTTTTCCAGTGGTCATGTATGGATGTGAGAGTTGGACTGTGAAGAAAGCTGCGCGCTGAAGAATTGATGCTTTTGAACTGTGGTGTTGGAGAAGACTCCTGAGAGTCTCTTGGACTGCAAGGAGATCCAACTAGTCCATTCTGAAGGAGATCAGTCCTGGTGTTCTTTGGAGGGCATGATGCTAAAGCTGAAGCTCCAGTACTTTGGGCACCTCATGCGAAGGGTTGACTCATTGGAAAAGACTCTGATGCTGGGAGGAATTGGGGACAGGAAAAGAAGGGGACAAAAGAGGATGAGATGGCTGGATGGCATCACCTACACGATGAACGTGAGTCTGAGTAAACTCTGGGAGTCGGTGATGGACAGGGAGGCCTGGTGTGCTGCGATTCATGGGGTCATAAAGAGTCGGACATGACAGAGTGACTGAACTGAACTGAACTGAAGATAAAGTAATTATATTAAGTTTTTCTTTTGCCTTAGCACTATTTTCCATTAGTGCTATTTTCCCTCCATGGAAATTCAAGTTGCAGAAATAGAGAAGACTATTTTCTCTAATTCATTCTTTTACCAAGAGTCCAGTGAATATTCATGTAAACGAATGATATGTTTTCCACCTTCTGAAGTGTGGGAAGTCATAATCTTACTAATATTTTTATTGAAGTGAAGCAAACATATAAAAACCCGCTAGAAGGTAAATATATGGGCAAGTCCATTGTTCAGTATTGTAATGTGAAATTATGCACTGTTTGTAAATTGGGGGATTTTATTAATGCCTTTTATTTTATTTTTTATTTTTAATTGAAGGATAACTGCTTTCCAATGTTGTGTTGGTGTCTGCCATACGAAAACATGAATCAGCCATAAGTATACACACATCCCTTCATCTTGAGCTTCCCTCTCACTCTCCTGCATCCCACCCCTCTACGTAGTCATAGTGCATTTTTTGCAACATGAAGTCCTAATGTATAGTTATTTTTAGAATAAAATTTAAAAAATTTAGAATATATAACCCTTGTTCTGGTTTGACATGGTTTCATAATATCACTGGGTTTCCCAGGTGGCTCATTGGTAAAGAATTCACCTGTTAAGGCAGGAGATGAGGATTTGAGCCCTGGGTTGGAAAGATGAAGGAAATGGCAACTCAACTCCAGTATTCTTGCCTGGGAAATTCCATGGACAGAGGAACCTGGTAGGCTGCAGTCCATGGGGTTGCAAAGAGTTGGACATGACTGACCAACTGAGTACGCATAATACCTAAGGTGATTTGTAATGGCTTGTATGATTTCTGTAAGCTCTCTCTCAAAGGATAATATCCTTTGATGTTAATCGTGGCACTGACAGTTGTGATGGAAAGGACTGACTCACGAGCTTCCTTTTTTGGCACACTGCAAGCTCTCACAGTGCAGCAATGGGCATAGCATACAATCCCTATGTTCTGCACAATGGACTGAGCTAGAAGAGGGATGAGCTAGGGGCCTGCTTCCTCAGTAGCTCCGGGTCTGTGGGCAGGAGAGACATCAGTGGCTTGTGGTCACAGACTTCTTGCAGCTGTGTCTCTTGGTGTGTCTGTAGAGCCTTTCTGAGAATAGCCCCTCCACCTGTTCCTTCCTACATTCCCGTCTGGGACATCTGCCGCTTTTATTGCTGAAAAGACCACAATAACATGCATGGCATGTGCAGTTTGTTTGCTTAATTCTAAAACCATCTATACCTTCAAAATCTCAAAAGGCAAAGGGAGGAAATAGCTCGAATTTTGGGGACACTGACATTTCCACTGAGTTAAGCATTTTCTTCGAGTGAGGGGTGGAATTTAAATTAAAACCCCTGATTACCAGTGAAAGAGTAAGTGAGACTTGTCTTCAAAGTACTTAAATGCTAAAGTGAAGTTCACTAACATAATACACAATCTGCAGGCTGAAAAATTGTTTTGATTTCCCACAGTTCACTGAACTATGTGCTCAGTCGCCAAGTTACATCCGACTCTTCGTGGCCCCATGGACTGTAAGCCCACCAGGCTCCTCTGTCCATGGGATTTTTCCTGGCAAGAACACTGGAGTGGGTTGCCATTTCCTACTCCAGGGTGTCTTCCCAACTCAGGGATAGAACCTGCATCTCTCGCATCTCCTGCATTGGCCGGCAGATTCTTTACCACTAAATGGTTTGTAAATATCTGCAGGAGGCTTTCTTCTATGTGTCACAGAATAACTTACTTGAAAGGTAGTGTGTATGCCATCCGTTCATTCATTTATCGTCACTCACTATCACACACCTGATGTTAAGCAGTGTTCTATCAGAAAGCAAAACTCATTGGGGAACTTCAAATCTCAATTTTTATTTTGAGGGGAGGGCAAAATAGGCAATTAAATACATAATATTTAAGTAACAATAGAAACGATATATCAGGATAAGGAATAGAGACTAGCAGTGTTTGGGAGCGAGCCCTTTTACACAGAGACAGCCTAGCAGGCCTCTGCTGAGGTGGTGTAAATGCTTTTGTTCAGCTGGGAATCTCCTCGACTAGCTTAGCCCCTTACTGAAAAGTCACCCTAAATTTCCTGAAGCTTTGTTCATACAGCTCATAGACTTCTTTTCTGCCTTGATTCACTCTCATCATTCATGTCATCAGAGCTTGTTTCCACAGATTTTCTGTTTTCACATAACATTCTTCATCTGATAATTTAGTCTCCTGTGATTCTGGATTTGGGACTTGTCTAAACCATCTCTTTGGGTTTCATGTGAATCAACTGGGCTTATCATTGCTAACATACCTATATCTCCAACTTGACAACCAAGTTGTATTTCAGATTTTTGCCTTTATGACTTTTGAACCAGTTCTTCTAAGTTAGAGCTTTGAAAAGAGAAGAAAAATTTTGACCTGAAGCTTTTCTCCCCTATAGCCAGTGATCTGTCTGTGTCGGTGCAGCCTTTTATGTATGGAATAATTGCACACTTTCCTCTGAAAAGACCCAGTTGACTTAAACCTAGCATCTCATTTTAGGGCAGGCTGGCAACAGAGATATGAAGAGAGAATGTTCTGGAAGATGTAGTACGGACTTCTTGTAAAGTATTGCAATGTGTTAGGCAGCAATGGTATGGGTAATAATATGGGTCTGATATTTTCATGTTTACATCTTGACCTTGAAAGGAGAATGAAAAATCCTATTTATGGTATACCATAATATTCTGACTTTTAAATCACAAGCAGCCAGGAATATTAAAAAGAGATGAAAGGTTTTTATCCTGGAAAAGAAAAACCAATTTAGTCTTTTATTCTTCATATTATGAGTCAGAGAATGTAGAAGGTAGATATATTCATAGATAGCCAATACCCGGTATGATAGATTTAAAAAACAATTTTAGAAAATGTAACTAAATAAGTACCATTCTTTTTTGCATGTTGGAATGAAATTGTCCCATGATAGTGTAGAAATAACAAAGGAAACAAATACTTTTAAACATTGCTGTGATGGGGGAGAAATATAGCATTTCTATTTATAGCTTGTACAGAGTCCCACATAAAAATAGCTTCAACTAACAGATTTGCTCATATCTGGAATACAAAGTTAGTGCTGCCCCTGCCTTGAGGAATTCTAATAAGAGCAACCTCAGCATTGGTAAACACTGAACATTTGTTATCTTTTCTTTTATACGAGTTTTCTTAGGTGGAGTTTGTTTGTGGAAAAGTCCTGGCTTCTCTGTTGACTGTTTTGTTATTTTCCAGGCTCTTCATCTCTGTTTTTAGTGAGAAGGATGAATTCACACCCCCTTCAACCTCACCCCATGAAGTAGATTTATGTTACTGACGGTTGTACTTTAATCAGTGGAATATTTGTCAGGCTAATAGAGTTAACATTTCATTCTTCTGAAGACTAATTTTGTGTGAATTGTCGTGATACAAAATATTAAGGATCTTGGACGTTAATAGTAACCATTCTTTCTTATTTGCAGCGAAGTTTCCTGGGCTATGCCAGTTTTAAAGTCGGGGAGCTACTGAAGTCCAAGGAGCAAGTGCTGGCTCTGAGCCTGAGGTAGGTCTCAATGCTATTAAAGTTAACAGCCCATCTTATTTATGGAATGCTGGTTGGGTTTGAGAAGTCACAGTTCTTGCAGATGTTTAGATGTCAGCTCTCAAATGGCTCATGTTCTTCACTGCAGTAAGTTAACGGGAAACAGCAATTATTCAAGTTCATATTCAAGTTTGTGTTTCAGACGGTCAAAGGTTATCAGTTCTTGTAGGGAGCAAAAATGATATTATTAACAAACTAGTGGTGGATAGAGGGGAAGGGATGGTGTGGGGGATGAAAGAGGTGAAGAATATTAAGCGGTACAAACTACCAGTTATATACTATATAAGCCATAGGGGTATAATATACAGCAATGTGGATACAGTCAGTATTATAATAGCTCTGTATGGTGCTTAATCTATAAAAATATGAAATCACTATGTTGTACCCTTGAAGCCAATATAATATTGTAAGCAGCCCTTCTTCAGTATAAGATAAAAAATAAAGTGATGAAACTTTAAATGAAACTTCAAAAAATGATGAAACTTCAAAAAAAAAGGGGGAGGAAACTCTTTGAAAGTAAGAAAGTAAATAGAAACGATGGGCATGTTATTAAATACTGTTTCAAAATTATGTTTTAAATCAGGTGGGTTTCTTGGTTTGAAATATGTTTGTTAGAGGCAACTGGCAGATTTATGATAATAAAGGGTAAGCTGATTATTCTTTTTTGAGCTTATTTTGTTGCTGTACAATTAAATATAAAACATAAGTTAAAGCAGATTTAGATAGCAACACACAACAGGTTTAGATATGATTTTGGGGATGATTACAATGGTGGCTTGGATGGTAAATGGTGACTTGGACGGTAGAAAGCCCAGGTGGCAATGCAGGAGACCTGGGTTCCATCCCTGGGTTGGGAAAATCCCCTGGAGGAGGGCATGGCAACCCACTCCAGTATTCTTGCCTGGAGAATCCCCAAGGACAGAGGAGCCTGGCGGGCTACAGTCCATGGGGTTGCAGAGTCAGACACGACTGAGCGACTAAGCACAACACGGCACAATTTCAGAAGATGATACAACAATCTTTAGGAAGTTGCACAGTGTTTTAATACTGAGAAGAGTATTAAATAATCGTTTTTCTTAACTTCCTTATAAGTTAGAAAAAAATAGTATGCCCTTTTCCAATTGTATAATAACTTTAAAATTATGTATGCTTGGAGAATACTACCTTACAATATTTATACAGTATATATAAAGATAAAAATTATATAGAGCACTGTTTGTAAATCTTGGATGATTTACATAAGGGAACAGGCAATGTTTCTTAAGTGTGTTTGCCCTCTGCCCAGCCCCTGAGGATTCATTATAACCAATATATTTCAGCGTAGATGCCACGGTTTATGGTGGAATCTGTACTGCTGGCTGTCTGCTTTCTGATTTTTCCTGATCCTTACAGATTTGCATTTTGACTTAAGAGATGATGTAAAATAATTTAAAGCAATTCACAGTCTTATAGAAAAATAAGTTTTGATGGCTCCTACAGAGGCTGGCGTATTCTCTTTGGCTTCCTTTTGGCTGTTGTTTTTGTTGTATTTTATTGAGGAAGGCATTTTAAAAATCTTTGTAGTTTTGTGATGTTATTCCTGGTAGAATTTTGCTGTGGTTTATTTTCCATAGGAAGTGTGTAAGTGCCAGCTAAAATGTCTATCTATCATTGTCACTGATATTCTAGAAGACATCTATTATCCATCTAGCATGGCAGTTAGATTTGACCTGGGTGCCCCAGATTCATGATATGAGATGTCAAACATTGAGCTTGCTGAGAATCACCAGCGGGTCACACGTTTCTCTATGTATGCTACATGACACTTTATTCCTCACCTTGCTGAACACTCTAGTACTGGTTGTATCATAACTGTTAATATCAGCAGCCCATCGCACAATGTTTAGATGCTGGCTTTGGGAAAGATATCAGGAGCCAAGAAATCTTTAGTGGAAGGAAAATACCTAAACACACACAATTAGAGGAAGAGTAGGAACAGGTAGATCTAGTTTAAGGTATACACTTAGGTTAAAAAAAGTAACATAATTCTAGATTTACAGGAAATCAAGACACTTTTGATTTTAAACTCCTGATTCTTATGTATTTGATTTTGATTTTATAAAAGGAAACCAGATTGAGCAACAAAACACTGCATTTTCTAGAAAAAATAAATTTTGAAATGGCTAGGTTACTGTTTTTTTTCCCATTTTGCGTTTTGCCAAATTTGTGGATTTCCTTGCCTATGAACAAGACACATTATACACTTAGTATAACCTGTTGATTTCTGGTGCTTTGTGTGTTTACATCTATTGTAATTTATCTTCTTTCCACTGACTTGGCAACCTCTGAGGTACTGAGTCAGAAAAGTGTTAGATCAGGGATGCGCACATGCTTACGTGTTAAGTCGCTTCAGTCATGTCTCACTCTTTGCGACCCTGTGGACTGTAGCTGGCCAGCCTAGGGGCTTCTTTAGGCGAGAATACTGGACTGGATTGCCATGCCTCCCTCTAGGGGATCTTCCTGATCCAGGGATCGGACGCACATTTCTTGCATCTCCTGCAGTGGCAGGCAAGTTCTTTACCACCAGTGCCACTTGATCAAGGATAAGAAGCATTGTTTTTTTTTTGATTATTGGTTTTGTTTTTAATGCTTTTATACTAATATCTCACTTTTATTCCTTCTATTCTCCAATCATTGTTTTTAAAGCAATAGAATTCTCAGATTTCTGTAAAAAAAAAAAAAGTCTCAGAAATAAGGGCATACTTGTCGGCACCATCCTTGGATGGCAAATATCCCTAGAATCTGTCTAGTTTTTTTGTGATCACTGTCCCTTTGGGTTGCTTCATTTCAGATAATTCAGATTTAAAGCTCCCAAAGTTGTTTCATGGAGTTTAATAGTTTAATGTGGCCACTGCATCCTATGTGCTGTGAACTGGGATTTTTGAGTTTGAGGTGAAATTATTTTTCCACAGAAAATTTAAAGGGCAAAAAGTGTGTGCCTTATGTATCGACTTAAATCAAATGTCATGAAATATGACAGTGCATTTTTGAAATGTACACTAAAACCTGTTTGTTTATATTGGGAAGAATGAGACATTATGTGTCTTATGCTCTGATGAGTATATTAGAGATGTTGTTTCATTGACCCTTATCAAATTAGCCTATGATGTTATGATTTTTGTCATTTTATATACTAAGAAACTGAGGTATAGAAAAAGTTAAGTAATTTGCACAAAGTTACAGTGCTGTTACATTGTAAAGCTAATAAGTGAAGCCACATATTTCTGTCTGCAAAGCCTGTGCTCTTTTAAAAAAATTTTTTTTTTTGGAGTTTTTCTTTTTCCTTTTTTTTGATGTGGACCATTTGTTACAATATTGCTTCTGCTTTAATGTTTTGGTTTTTTGGCCTCCAGACAGGTGGGATCCCAGCTCCCCTTCACAGACCGAACCCACATCCTTTGCACTGGAAGGCGAAGTCTTAACCACTAGATCGCCAGGGTAGCCCAAACCAGTGCTGTTAGTGACCCACTTTTTGTCTCCTTTGACAGAAGAGAAAACTGAGATCTAGTTAAACATGTCACACATTACATGACTTAGTAATGGCAGAACAGAGCAAGGACACAGGTCAAGGACCACTTGTTCAAGGTGTCTTCCACGTTGATTTCACCACTCATTTTATAGCAAATGAAGACCTGATGAGTCCCAGTGGCCATGGAGAACTCAGGAATGTTAGCCATAATGGACTAAGCGAGCATCAGCCTGCTAGGTTAAGGATAAGTAGAGACTGAGGGAAACCCGGGCAATCTCTTCTCACCCCAGAACCATGACCTTGTACCTGGTTTACTGACCAAGCATTTAACAATTACTTGCTCTGTTAACCTAACCTGAGTCTCTTGGAATTGTAAGAAGCCAAAATTTAGAAAAATGACTTAACAACAGAATGGAGAAGCAGCTCTTTCTCTGGCAATGACGCTAGAGGTCAGAGGAAAAATTACATTGCTCATAAAGTAGACAATCACAAAGGCAGAAAAAGTAGGGGAGGGTAAAAATTCTTTCCTAGGAAATCCTTCTCAGAAGAACTGAGACAGATAAGAAGTATTGGCTTAGCTTCGGGTTCCTGTAAGTTGTCACCACAAACTCGAATGAATCTTTTGGCCAAAACAATAATTTGACCTTTGCTGCCTATCTCCACGCATTTCAGATTCATTCAGTTCTTGCTCACTGAGCAAGCATTTATCATGAATTTTCATATGCCGACTATAGTTGGCATATATAGGTTCTTAGCAGATTTTTAAAAATAGCAACACAGTTCATATTTTGCAGTTGACAGTAAAGAATGATGACAAAAAATCCCATTATTCATTGAGCATCTACTAGCATGCAAGGGATGTGTTGGGTGCTTCTCCTACACTTTTTTATGTAATTTCTGCAGTCTTATCATCCCAGTTTTATAGCAGCTTGTCTAAGATTCCACAGCTGCTGACTGTAGGATTAGAATTCAGTTGGGTCTGACTCCAGAGCTTTCTCTGCTTTGGTTTTCCTGCCTGATAGGAAACAAATGATCCCATAGAATCTTTACCTTGTTCTCTACTTTACATTCTATCCTTGGAAAATTTTAGGGACCTCAATTATTTTTTCTCGGAGAAGGCAATGGCACCCCACTCCAGTACTCTTGCCTGGAAAATCCCGTGGATGGAGGAGCCTGGAAGGCTGCAGTCCATGGGGTCGCTGAGGGTCAGACACGACTGAGCGACTTCACTTTGACTTTTCACTTTCGTGCATTGGAGAAGGAAATGGCAACCCACTCCGGTGTTCTTGCCTGGAGAATCCCAGGGACGGGGGAGTCTGGTGGGTTGCCATCTAGGGGGTCGCACAGAGTCAGACACGACTGAAGTGACTTAGCAGCGATTATTTTTTCTTAATACTTTAATCTTAAAAATCAGTTTTAAATGCCTGTGACATAGTAGAGGTTCAAACATATTTTGTTGGAATTTTGATTCATGATGATGACTTTCTTATATTTTTGTGGATGCTAAATATGAACCCAGTGCCATTTATTTCCAAGTTGGAGACACCTAAATTAGTGAACATTATGCAACCTAAGTATTAGAGTATATCTGAGACATGTAACTTCCAGAGTAATAGTGAGTGATGGATTGTAATTTGCTTGAAAAGCTGAAAGCCTTACTTGGAATTCACATTTATTTCAGTGTAGGTCACATTGTCTTGTCATGGGAAATTTTCAGCTCGTCTTAACAACTATTCTGTAGTTTCTTTTGTAATCCCTTACATGTAGTCCCCCCATGTTAAGCAAACATTTATGTAATTTTGTCACAGTGGATGTGAGAAAATTTTCTTGAATACAGAAGTATATGTTTACCCATAAAAAGAGAATTTATGTTTCCTTTTCATTTATTACTTCTTCCACATATACAGCAGCACTGTCATGTAACATACAACATAAGACTTCAGTGATCCTGCACAGATATTTGGTGTATAATATACAGATGTATGGTAGAGGCTATGAAAGAAACAGATAATAAACTTCTACTGTATTTAATTTTTTCTTATTTTATGTATATATTCATGCAAATACTTCATAGATTGTATGGATAGATATGTTTATATTATTGTAGGGCTTTTACTTTCTCACAAACCTTTACTATTTATTTTACATTGTCAAATGCATGTGTTTAGAGATGGTAAGATACAAATTATGGAGTATTTAAAGTTTTGTTTTATTTTTTGGTGTTTTGCTTAAAAAACACCTCCTCACACACACACAGTACATACACATATTTCAGTTTTGTTTCTAAAAAGAGAACAACAGGAAAAAAAAAAGCCCAGATATTTTAAACTGAACCTCCCAAAGGCGTACTCTTAGTTTAAGAGCAGGAAGCAATATTAAAGAGAGGTTCCTTAGACTGTAACATACAGTTTTCCACACAAGCATATGCATAGTGATTAAAAAAAAAAGTAATTGTCACTGGCATCTTGCATGTTGGGAGCCAGGGCATAGGGCAGTGGGTCAGAATCAGTCTGTTACTATGATGCATGAATACATCTGAACTTCCATAGTAACCTGAGACCAACCTTGGCCATATATTGACAATAGAGTTTTAACTGATAAATTTGTTTTTCGTTTGAAATAAAATTAAACTTCATGGGTTTCCTACTACTACTCTTTTCCTACATGCAAATAATGCTTACTTTAAGCACCAGATGCAGTCTTTAAAATTGTATGTGTGATGAATGCTTTCATAACAACATCGTTTCTTATCACCATTTACTTGGACTTCAGAGATGATTTATAACATCATATAGAAGCATCTTAACAGTCATTTATATTTTGAAGATGTTTTATTCTCTTTTAAAAGTCACTTCTAGTTAGCTTTTCTAGCTACCAGAAAGTAGAATTACTGCAAAGAATTCTTCTGGTTTCACCATACTAACTTTTATGCATGTCTAAAACATTCTCTATATTAAATGAAGGCAAGGGACATTGATTGACTGGTGGCCAAAAAGCCTGCTTTGAGAGACAATAGCATATTAGTGATTATTTTACTAAAGAGGTTATTTACTAAAATTATGAAAGGCACCGATGGAAAAGTTTGAGGATAAGAATAGCATGTAAAAGTTAACTTAATTGATGAGCTTGCCTCGAATTTTCTAAAAACGTGCATCCTAACCCCTGAAAGCAATGCATAAGAACACTGCATTTTTTTCCTTTTGGAGTGAGCAAGCAAGAAAACATGCACATCAGTAGCAAATGCACACTCATGTTGGATTCAAATGCATCTTTATGTGGAATGCCTCGAATCATTGGAATGCTTTATTCACCATGATTTTGACATGATTCAGAATGAAGACCCGAAGCACCTCCAAGACGCTGACTCGAACCTCATAGATCTGTGGGTGATTTGCTCAGTCGCTTCAGTCATGTCCAACTCTGTGCGACCCCATAGACTGTAGCCCGCCAGGCTCCTCTGTCCATGGGATTCTCCAGGCAAGAATACTGGAGTGGGTTGCCATTTCCTCCTCCAGGAGATCTTCCCGACCCAGGGATCAAACCTGCATTTCTAGAATCTCCTGCATTGCAGGTGGATTCTTGACTACTAGCGGCACCTGGGAATAGGAAGATATAACTAACACTATTTGAAATTTATGGTGGATTAAGCATTTCAAATGTTTTACCGTATTGCATCTTCTGATAACCTTGCCTGAAAGGTAATATTATTCCTATTTTACAAGCAAACGGAGTAACAGCAGTATGACTTCTTAAGATGACACAGCTGGGGTAGCATAGTAGTTAGAAGAGGGGTTCTTGATATCAAGGATTGCCTAGAGAGGATATATTTTGTTGAGAATTTTAGAATGAAATGTGTTTAGAGACTAGAAGAGAGATTGACACCTCAGCTTCTTCTTGGGCCCCTTTAGTGACCTGAGATTCAAACTCAGGACGTCATACATCTCTCCCATTTTCCAACAGATCATTGTTAGAAAAGTGTTCCTATTTGTCCTAGATTTTATCTTCTTGCTTATTCCCAGCTTTCCTTCATGGTGTTAAGTAGGAGAAGTCTCACAATAGACATATGGTGTTGTGTTTTGTAATATACAGATGTGTGGGAAGGGCTCTGAAAGAAATTAACAGTGAACTTATACTTTTTTTTCCCCTATTTTATGTAACATTTTTTGGTGTGCATATTCATGCAAATACCTCTTAGACTGTATGGATAGACATGTTTATACATTTATATTATTTTCAGGCTATTTTGCTTTCTCACAGATCTTGACTCTTCTCCACTGTTTTCTCAATGATCACGTTGAAAGAAGCTTTTTTTGCCCAGTTGTAAATCTCCTCTTCTTTCTTTTTTCCTCGTGAAGTAATGTAATATATTAACAGTAGAAAGAGCACCTGACTTTCCCACCAGCCTTGGGTTCAAGTCCCAGATGTATCACCAGCTGTGTCTCCCCGGGCATGTTGTCTATCCTCAAACATCTGTTAACGGGAGTAGTAACAACCTCCCTCCTACCGTGACTCTGGGTAATTAATAAAGGCAGTGAAGTTCCATGCATTGCCACGTGTTAGAGAAAAACACTCTGTAAAGATTGTTTTCCTTTCTTCTTGTGTTAAACTTAGTAATTCCTTCACCCATAGCTTACCATTTTCTTTAGTTTGTTTACCTAGTTTGTTGAAGGTCTTTCTTAAAATGTGACATCTACAAATCTCTAAATTGGGCAATGGCAAAAAGATTGATTTAACCTTTGAACATTACGCTTTTATTATCTGAAGAATGGGTGCTTCCTTGAACTCCAAATTCTGGCTTTAATTACACTGACACCAGATTTGCCTTCTTATCAGATATCAGATACCAGCAAGAGATCTAGGGAAAGTATTTGGTTGGTTGAAACAGGCAGCATTCTGATAGAGTTATGAAAAATCTAAAAATTTTTTTGACTTGAAAGTTTAGCAATATAGCATTGAAATCAGGGTAGAAATTCATAAAAGTGACACAGAGTGTCAATTTCTTTTAGAGTTGACTGATGCATTTTATTGCTGAATCTGTGATAAAATGTCTACAGAAATAAATTCAAGTGATGTTTCTCAGGACTGGAGTGTGAAAAGGAAGGGAGGAGACACTGAAAACAGAAGTAGGGCTATTTCCTTCTGAAGCTGACTCATTCTTATATGGAACTGTATTAATGCCATTTAGGAACAAAACCACCTAAAATTATCAGAAGGCTGTAACATGAGCCACTTTGCAATAAAGTGACAACATGACATTAATTTATTATAAAATTAGGGATTGCAAAGCATACAAATATTGTGGACTTAGGATAGTAGAGTAGAAAGAGTCTGGGATTTAGAGACATGCTTGAGCCCAAATCCAGGCTTTTTTATTGCCTAGCAGCATGATTGATTACTCTGAGACTCAGTTTTCTTATCTGTGAAATGGGGCTGACAGTGGTGCCATGTGACAGCCTCGGTTCCCGTGAATTACTAATGTGAAATGTTTATAACAGTTCCTGACACATAGTAAGTGCTCAATAAATGTTAGTTGTGGATTTTACTTGTTTTTCTTTTATTGATCAGCTTCTCTAGCCTTAGGGTTTTTTATGTTGTTTTTGTTATTCCCACCCAGACGAGAATTAGGTAAATGGTACCCAACCCATCTGAAACAGTACCTGATGCAAAGCAGATGTTCATCATGCCCATCACTTATTACTAAAATTATCACCATCATCAGTATTATTATTTCCCTCTTCATCCATGTAGCCTGTCTTTCATTTATAATTTAAATGGCTCTGCAGTGCTATAGTCTGTATTTTTCTTTATGTTCCTAATCCATTTTCATGAGGCCAGAGATATGACCATGGAAACCAATTAGCACTTCCTTAGTTTGCATTATTCAAAAGATGTCGTATTTGTCAGATTGCAAATTAGAGTTTTTAGTCACTGAAGATACAATTCGTACTTAGAGTACACTTCAATAGCTCCTCAATTTGTCTGCTTTTAAAATGCAAATCACATAAAGTTAATATCTGTACACAAAAACCTACCTGTTTAAGAAGTTTGAGAGTTCATTTATCTTTGAAGATAATTTGCAAGAGTGATTAGGCCTGCAAGGAATTATATTTGACCTGAAAATTTTATATTGGATTTGCCTGTAGTTACCAAAGCCACTTTCATCATTATCACCCTGTATTTCTGCTGCTTTGGATGCATTTATATCATCTTTTTCCAAAGAATGTTCTTTAGAACACTGATATCTGTTCAGTTATTAGTATGTGTTGAGTGAAGAAGTTTTATGTCTAGTAAGTTTGAAATGTTATATTTTAAAAAATGAAGTAGGTGACCTGATTGTAGGACTTCTCAGAGTCTTCATTATCCTCATGTCCTTCAGGGGCTCTCAGAGACAGTGTTATCTACAGCTTTTCTTTAATCTGAACCCAAGAAGCTTTCTTCATGCAACCCCTTATCAAATGCTTATCAGACACCCTGGGTTCCCAGGTGGCGCAAGTGGTAAAAAAATGTACCTGACAATGCAGGAGACAAAAGAGATGCGGGTTCGATCCCTGGGCCGGGAAGATCCCCTGGAGAAGGAACTGACAACCCACTCCAGTATTCTTGCCTGGAGAATGCCATGGACAGAGGAGCCTGGCAGGCTACAGTCCATGGATCATAAAAGAGTCAGACATGACTTAGCACGCATGCATGCAATATACAAATAGACACTGTGTTCCAAGAAAAACAGCTGCATAGTTCAGAAAATGCTGCTTCGGAACAATATAAACAACCAAGCCTTTCCCAGAGAAATCTTTGAGAGACTTGTGTATGCATTCATCCACTTTTCCCCACTGTGAATGTGTCCTCTAATCCATGCCTCTATAGACAGGTCTGTGATCTTCTCCAAATGACCCCTCACTCCTACACACATGCCTTGTACCTCCATACTTTCTGCCCCATCCACATGTAGCTCCCACCCCTACTTCTCCCATCCCCCACCCCAGTCAGTAAGCATGTCAACCCCATGTCTTTCTACGTCCATGTCGTGGCCTATATAGACACTCATTTGTGAAATTCATACACATGAATATGTGGAAAGGGAAAAGAAGTGACTTTACATACTCTCTTTTATAGTCATTGACAGATTCTTTTTAAGGTTGCCTAAGCGCAGACATGCTTATTTTCACAATCACCTAATATTACAGCTGCCCCAAACTGAACTTATGCTTGTCCTTTCCTGGTTAAACTCAGAACCATTGTGTGCTGTGTGATCAGTCACTTCAGTCATGTCTGACTCTTTGAGACTCCATGGACTATAACCTGCCAGGCTCCTCTGTCCATGGGATTCTCCAGGCAAGAATCCTGGAGGGGGTCACCATGCCCTCCTCCAGGGGATCTTCCCCACCCAGGGGTCGAACCTGGGTCTCCTATGCCTCCTGCATTGGCAGGCGGGTTCTTTACCAGTAGTGCCACCTGGGAAGCCCCAGAACCATTAGGTACCTTAACTATAGCCACAACTAGAAATTCCAGCATCCATTTTCATCTTTTCCTACAATTTTTGTATGATTATGCTCTTTTTCTGCCTTAAAATGTATTTCTTACTTTCCCCTCCCCCACATGAACATGAACAGATGTGTGCAAAAACTTCAGCCAGGAGATACAAGATAGTAAGCGCTTTTTCAGCTTCACCTGCAGCCACACAGATTATCCTGGACACTGATCACCACCTCCTTTGTTGTTTATAGTGGCTTATGTGCCCATAACACTTTATAAAGGCACAGTCAGAGTCCCCATATTTCTTTGGAAACCCCTTTTCTCAGGGCTTCGAGCTCGGTTTCAAAACTTCAGCTCACAGAGGAGCCAGTACTGTCTGTATGCATAGATGGAGCTCCCAAGGCTCTTCCCCACACTGATGTCCTGTTATTTTCTCTCTGTCTTTTTGTATCTGGGATGGTTTTAGCCATCTGAAGTCCCTAGTATTCTCTATAGATTCACTCCCCATATTCATTAGTGAACTAATGAGAGGTAGAAGTCTCCAGGAGGGTCAGTAAAAAGGGCTGGTCTTCTTCCCAGGTTCCTCAATATTCTAAGACCAAATTGGCCATTTTCCTATCATCAGGCTTTTGAAGAAGCAGGTCAGAACTCATTATTCTTGCTGCAGTTAACAGGCTTAATGATCACTGAAGGTCACTGTTCTTAACTGGGTTCCTAGTGAGATTTGACTTTGCTTTTCCATTTATACACTGTCAGTTTTACTTAGAGTATATGATTGAGCGGCGCTGGAGGTACCATCCTTGCAGAACTAGAGACAGTTGCCCCAATAGTGTGCTCCAGCCTGGGAGTCTCTACCTTAATCCATCAAGTGAAATTCACTAATGTCTGTTGTTCTGTGGTATAGCATGGTGCCTCAGAGTAACAGTGTAGTTGAATGAAAGTGTTTGCAGTTAAGATTTCAGGTAGATGAATAACTGAGTCAGGGAAAGGAAGACAAGCATTAATACAATTGTATAATGAAAGATAGGAAAGCTAGAAAATATTCAAAGTCATATGATAAAAGATTTTAAGAAGGCAGAAGGGAAGGATGAGATCACAGATAAAAAAGATGTAGAATAAGGGAAGAAAGAATGGGCCCACTGATTTTGCTTCACTTAATTACTTTTAATACCAGTGTAAACACATGCTTTTTCTCAAGGTTGTATTACAATAGGAGTCAGTGACTTCTAGCAATGGGCCCAGCCTGTCGGTGACCTGTTGGTCCCTTTACCTAGGTACTTAAGCTTATTAGAATTTGATAGAAAATGTTAGGTAATTAAAGATTCTTTTTACACTTTGTCTGGCACTGATGAGTTTATTACATTATGGAACAGTTTACTGTCTTGAATATTAAATAGGTTTATAAATCAATTGAAATCATTGACCCAGGTTTAAATAGACCTGATCTAAGTGCTACTTAGCATGTGTTACAATATGATAAGGAAATAGAATGACCAGTTTTACTTGTAGATACATGTTGTATGCTACTTCTTTCTGATGTTCATACATGCAAATTGCGCAGTAAACACATTCCTTTAGAACTCAATATAAAATTGATTGCTAAAACCAAATTTAGGGTGCTATAATAAACTTGGTCTAATCCTCATCCGTCCACTGAAGACCAGACTAGATAACTAGAATATTTTTTTATTTTACTCTCCCTCAATATCAATGTAGTCTCTCTAATTCGAAGCAGGTTTAAAAGTTTCTATCCTAAACTTAGAAATGGTGTACAGTGGGAATTATTTTTCTCTTATCTAGAATCAAATTGAAGATGTTCCTGGGACTTACACAGTAAGGAGGACACCGTCTCTTAACAGTTTTGGGGTTTGCTTGTTTGTTGGGCAGACTGCCAACTAACACTAAATTTCTGGGCTATGGAGATTTGCTTCTAGTACCGGTAAACATGAATTGCTTCTATGACCCAGTGATATGGCCTTTAAAGTACTTTAAGGATTGGCCTGTGATTATAACACTGGGAAGTTAGAATCCCATTACTGTCACCAGAAGGTAATTACTTTGCTTACATTTCTTCATCTGTCTACTAATGGTAATAATGACACTGAGATGAGCTTAGATTATGGATTTGTAGGAGGGACTTTAAGAAAAGAATCCCTTTATAGTTTAATAGGGAAAAAAAGTGTTTTCTCCCTCTTTTTGTTTTTTCATTCCATCTCTTCTTCCTTGAACTCCCACTAGTCCTTGAAACAAATACTTTTCAAGCGATGTTTTCTTTCCTGTCAAGTTCATTTGAAAAATATATCGCAATAATAAAGGCTATGTGAAATCTCCTTATAGGGAGGAAATGGTAAAAAAAAAAAAAAATTGTTTTCATTGTATTTGTTATGAAATTTTCTTATTTTCTCAGATTATTTTTATAAATTCTTTGACTTTGAAGATGCTTCTTGTTCCATCGCTCAGTTATGTCCAACTCTTTGTGACCCCATGGACTGCAGCACACCAGGCCTCCCTGTCCATCACCAACTCCCAGTAGCTTGCTCAAACTCATGTCCCTCGAGTCCGACTCATCCTCTGCCGCCTCCTTCTCCTCCTGCCTTCAGTCTTTCCCAGCATCAGGGTCTTTTCCAATGAGTCAGTTCTTTGCATCAGGTGACCAAAGTATAGGAGCTTTGAGTTTCAGGGCTCAGGTAAATTAAAACAATGGAAGTACATATTTCCTGGAGAGTGGATTTCCTTCTTTACATCCTACAGGTACATTCCTCAATGAAAGTTTTACAGACTTTCTACCTGCTGCCTTCCATACAGAGAGATGGAGACAAGCAAAGACTGATGCATTTCTAAGAGATGAGGAGGGTTTCCTTCTGGAACTAATTTTAAGAATGGAATCAGGCAATTCTGAAGCTACAGGAGAGGCTGAGAACGTGCAGAAGCAGCATTTCATAATAGCACATGAGCCACTGGGGAAGTCCCCAAATAAATACAGTACACTCAAATATGGGGTGATCGGAGAAGGCAATGGTGACCCACTCCAGTATTCTTGCCTAGAAAATCCCATGGGTGGAGGAGCCTGATAGGCTGCAGTCCACGGGGTCGCTAAGAGTCGGACACGACTGAGGGACTTCGCTTTCACTCTTCACTTTCATGCATTGGAGAAGGACATGGCAACCCACTCCAGTGTTCTTGCCTGGAGAATCCCAGGGACAGAGGAGCCTGGTGGGCTGCCGTCTATGCGGTCGCACAGAGTTGGACGCGACTGAAGCGACTTCGCAGCAGCAGTAGCAGCAAATATGGGGTGATAGTTCATGTTACGGAGAGCTCATTTGTCAGTTTTCTTATGCCTGTGCTGAAGACACTGTGATAGCCTGTGCAACTTACACTCAGCAATGTCCAAAGTGTAGTGGGAAAATATTTTGTATTGAGTTCAGTTCACCTGAGAACTACCACTGGAAAGAAACTTTGGGGGCCTCTGAAGAGAGTGGCAGAAAGAAGCTTTTCCATCCTTCACGGAACTAAATGAATCCTTGGTTATGGTTGAGAAAACAAGGAATTCAAAACAGAAGTATTTGGGAAGCATGCCATGTATCAGAACATTGCAGGTTCTATATGGAAGGAGGTGGTGATGCTTATAAGAAACAATTCACTCAGTACACAGAGAAGGTACCTCCAAACACAGAGACGTGCGAGAAAGATAATGCTGCTGAAGGAGAGGGTCCAAGCTATGAGAAGACACCTCAGAAAAAAGTTTAAAATAAGAGGTGGTGGGGCTTCCCTGGCAGTCCAGTGGTTAAGACTTCACACTTCCACTGTAGTGGGCACAGGTTTGATCCCTGGTTGGGGAACCAAGATCCCACGTGCCATGAGGCATGGCCAAAAAAATAGAAAGATGTGGACCTATCTCAAAATATCTATTGCTCTGAAGATCAGGTAATTCAGAAAGCAAGTTTCCTCCAGGCTTTGGAGTGGGCTAGTGAGAGTTCGACCAAAATTTCACATTAGGAAGAATTTTCCAGATAAGGGCAATCAACTTACTGACCAAGAAGCTGAAAATAAATACATTTAAATTTACCGCAATTTCCTTTTTTGGCTTTCAGAAATAATTAAAAAAAAAAAAAAAGTTAGAGCCAAAAAAAAAGGGTCTTCCCTGGTAGTCCAATGGTTAAGACTCCAGGCTCTCAGTACAGGGAGCCCAGGTTTGATCCCTTGTCAGGGAACTAGATGCTGCATGCAACAAGTAAGCCCCAGATATGGGCTTCTGGGTTCTACTGTTCTTTGGCAAATCTCAGCATTACTGATGGCTTGTGAGGTGGCTGTGAGCCTTTCACTTGGCTTCTCTTGGCTTCAGTTTCTACAGAGTGAATTGGGTGATTCTTAAGCTTACTTTCTGTTCTAAGCATTCTCTGATTTTATACAATCCTGATATTAATTTCTGAGGAGTTATCTTAGAATAAAAGAGAAAATAGCTGAAAATGAGAAAATAGCTTTCAAGGCTGTTGAAAGCTAGTGAAACTTATTTGGAACACAAACTTCAATTCAGTTCTCAAATATTTACAAAAGAATATAGAACAATCACTCAAATTGAAAATTTTAATTCTGTTACTTAATTTTTACTGTCTTTCTACTTTCTGTTAGCATGTCAGTCTGCCAAATACCCAGAGAAGGCAATGGCACCCCACTCCAGTACTCTTGCCTGGAAAATCCTATGGATGGAGGAGCCTGGAAGGCTGCAGTCTGTGGGGTCACTGAGGGTTGGACATGACTGAGTGACTTCACTTTCGCTTTTCACTTTCATGCATTGGAGAAGGAAATGGCAACCCACTCTAGTGTTCTTGCCTGGAGAATCCCAGGGACAGGAGAGCCTGGTGGGCTGCTGTCTATGGAGTTGGACAGAGTCGGACACTACTGAAGCGACCTAGCAGCAGCAGCAGCAGCAGCTGCCAAATACCAAAGTCCATTTGTTTTCTTATATGGATTGTTTTGAATGATGTGATAAAGATATTTTAATACTAACAGATATGCTTTCCTATAATCAGAAATTTTAAAATAATGTTTTAACAGGGAGACATCTGAAGAACAAGTAATTACTTTCTCATGTACTTTATGTTGAAACACTAGTACAGAACATTTGATTTATTCCTGCTGATCTTCAGAATCTATTTAGCATGAATAAAAGCAGTATAGTATCTCCACGGGGCTTCCCAAGTGGCTTGGTGGTAAAGAATTCGCCTGCTGATGCAGAAGATGCAGATTCAATTCCTGGGTCTGGGAGATCCCCTGGAGAAGGAAGTGACAATGCAATCTAGTATTCTTGCTTGGGAAATCCCAAGGACAGAGGAGCCTGGCAGGCTACAGTCCATGGGGTCCCAAAGAGTCAGACATGACTGAGCACACACACAGTGAACAGTGAACTGTTTCCATATAGTAGCATGTCTTGAATTTTGCTTTAATTGCTTTTCTTCCCTTTAACAAGAAAAGTTCTGTAGAAATCTTTAGACTCCTTTAACTATGGGTTAGTCACATTTTGACCTTGAAAATAATTACCTGATGATTTAGTAAAGCATTATAAAGATGGTAAGCAGAACAAGTTAAAATCAGAAAAAGAAATTTCAGGTCTGTAGAGTAATTTTAATCACTGCTGCACTATCTACCAATATATATTTGCCTAGCTAAACTGTGTTTCCTTATTGTAGCTGACCTGTACTGTAAGATGACCTGGATTCCTATGTTATCTTTTTTTAAATATATATATTTTTTATTTTTTTTTTTCTGGTTTTATTTTTTATTTTTTTTAATTTTATTTTTACTTTATTTTACTTCACAATACCGTATTGGTTTTGCCATACATTGACATGAATCCACCATGGGTGTATATTAGCTCCCAATCCCGAATCCCCCTCCCACCTCCCACCCCACATCATCTCTCTGGCTCATCCCTGTGCACCAGCTCCAAGCATCCTGTATCCTGTATCGAACATAGGCTTGTGCTTCGTTCTTACATGTTAGTTTACATGTTTCAATGCCATTCTCCCAAATCATCCCACCCTCTTCCTCAATTAAAAAATATATATATATAAATATATATTTTTTTTAATTTGAAGGATAATTGCTTTACAACATTGTGTTAGTTTTTGCTGTACAGCCACATGAATCAGCTGTGTGCGTGTACTCAGTCATGTCCGACTCTTTGCAACCCCCGGGACTGTAGCCTACCAGGTTTCTCTGTCCATAGAATGTTCCATGAAAGAGTGGTAGAGTGGGTTGCCATTTCCTGCTCCAGGGGATCTTCCCAACTCAGGGATCGGGCCCGAGTCTGTCGCCTCTCCTGCATTGGCAGTCAGATTCTTTGCTGCTGCAGCACCTGGGAAGCCTATGCATACATATATCCCCTACCTCTTGAGTCTCCCTCCCAACCCCACCTTGCCCATTCCACCACTCTAGGTCATCACAGATCACCGAGCTGAGCTCCCTGTGATATACTGAAGCTTCATACTAGCTATTGATTTTACACATGGTGGTGTATAGAGGTCAGTGTTTTCCCAATCCATCCCACCCTCTCCTTCCCCTGCTGTGTCTACCACTCCATTCTCTGCGTCTTTCATCCACATAGCTGCCCATCATTTTGCCTGTGTGTCTGCTCCCTGGCGCTGGTGCCCTCTGCTCCCCAACTCTATTCTGATTCTTGAGCTTCTTCCTCAGCCCCATTCCCTATCCCCAATCATTTCTCTTTAACTGGAAGCTGACTGTCTCCCCTGAAGCCCTGCCAAGTGGTTGTCCTTCATACCTGTTGCAGAATGAACAAGAAAATGAGGACCATCGTCATACAGCCACAAGGAAATAAATTCCCCTAATTACCAGAACGACCCAGGAAGTGGGTTCTTCCGAAGAGTCTCCATGTATGAGTGCGGCTCAGCCTGCGTCTTGGCTGCAGTCCTATGAGACCCTGAGTAGAGGATCTGGTTTGGCTTCTCATCTGTAGAGACTGTGAGGTGGTAAATGGGTGTTGGTGTAAGTTACTGGGTTTGTGGTGTGCAGGTAAAGAAGCAACAGTTAGAACTGGACATGGAACAACAGACTGGTTCCAAATCAGAAAAGGAGTACATCAAGGCTGTATATTGTCACCCTGCTTACTTAACTTATATGCAGATACATCATGAGAAATGCTGAGCTGGAAGAAGCACAAGCTGGAATCAAGATTGCCGGGAGAAATATGAATAACCTCAGATATGCAGATGACACTACCCTTATGGCAGAAAGTGAAGAAGGACCAAAGAGCCTCTTGATGAAAGTGAAAGAGGAGAGTGAAAAAGTTGGCTTAAAGCTCAGCATTCAGAAAACTAAGATCATGGCATCTGGTCCCATCACTTCATGGCAAATAGTTGGGGAAACAGTGGAAACAGTGGCTGACTTTATGTTTTTGGGCTCCAAAATCACCACAGATGGTGATTGCAGCCATGAAATTAAAAGATGTTTACTCCTTGGAAGGAAAATTATGACAAACCTAGACAGCATATTCAAAAGCACAGACATTACTTTGCCAACAAAGGTCTGTCTCGTCAAGGCTATGGTTTTTCCAGTGGTCATGTATGGATGTGAGAGTTGGACTATAAAGAAAGCTGAGCACTGAAGAATTGATGCTTTTGAACTGTAGTGTTGGAGAAGACTCTTGAGAGTCCCTTGGACTGCAAGGAAATCAAACCAGTCAATCCTAAAAGAAATCAGTCCTGAATATCCATTGGAAGGACTAACGCTGAAGCTGAAACTCCAACACTTTGGCCTCCTGATGTGAAGAACAGACTCATTGGAAAAGACCCTGACGCTGGAAAAGATTGAAGGCAGAAGGAGAAGGGGATGACAGAAGATGAGGTGGTCGGATGGCATCACCAACTCGATGGCCATGAGTTTAAGCAAGCTCCAGGAGTTGGTGACGGACAGAGAAGCCTGGCGTGCTGCAGTCCATGGGATCACAGAGTCGGACATGACTGAGCAACTGAACTGAACTGATGCAGCAATGTAAAATTAATGCGTGACTCTCTGACTTAGTCTTCTAGTCCTGTCTCTCTACCTGCCCAGCTTTAGCCGCAATATGGTTTACTCTTCCTTGGATATGAATACTGTGTTCCACTGTGTTCCTTTAGACCATCTGCTTCTTCTGTCTTTAAGATCGTCTCCTAAGAAAGATATATGGCTCACTCCCTTATATGTTTGTTTAGGTATTTGTTCAAATGGCATTGTTTTAGAGAGGCCTTTCATACATATCTAGATATTATATATATTGTATGTATGGGCTTCCCAGGTCACTCAGTGGTAAAGAATCCACCTACCAATGCAGGAGATAAAGGAGATGTATTTTTAATCCCTGGGTCAGGAAGATCCCTTGCAGAAAGAAACGGGCAACCCACTCCATTATTCTTGCCTGGGAAATCCCATGGACAGAGGAACCTGGTAGGCTGGAGCCCATAGGGTTGCAAAGAGTTGGACACAACTGATCAGCTGAGCAGGCATGCATGCACGTGTGTGTGTGTGTGTGTGTGTGTGTGTAGTCTAGGTGGTGCTAGTGGTACAGAACCCGACTGCCAATGTAGGAGACAGACATGGGTTTGATCCCTGGATAGGGAAGATCCCCTGGAGAAGGAAATGGCAACCCACTGCAGTATTTTTGCCTGGAGAATCCCACGGATAGAGGAGCCTGGCAGGCTGTACTGCGGTCCATGGAGTCCCAATTGTCAGACACAACTTAGACACCACCACAACAACAAATCCAATAAAATATATATAATTCAAATTTTGAATAGTAAATATTGACCCATCACTAGCATTTAATACTAATTATTTAATTATCAAATCCTCTAATCCTCCAGGCCTGTTATCTTTGCAATTTTTTCAGTGGCTTAGAATATTTTGATTTTTTGGGGGACATTTGCAAACCATTCTTGTAAAGAGCTTTTGCTGTAGAAGCATTTCCATTTTGGTAAAAAAAAAAAAAAAATATTGCTTAACTGTCTTCCAAGGTTGTTTATACTTGGTCTTTGAAATATTTGTATTTTTTGCTTTTAAAAATGTCAGCATGAAGTCGGACTTCCACACAATCTTGCATATAATGTCCTGTAATTCCTTTCTTGTTACTATTCTCTTCCTCTTCCAATGGTCTCTGCTTAATTTTGTAGTGCTCTTTTCCTTTTGACATTTTTTTTCTTAAAATTCAAACAAATAAATATAATAACATAAACTAACAGAAAACCTTAGCAATAGTTTCTCTTTTGTAGGCCTAAACATGAGTAAATTCAGACATGAGTGGCCGTTGGTTTACCCCATGAATAAGAGTCATTGACTTGGAAATTTCATTGCATTTCCTACAAGAGCATTTTACTCTGCAATCTCTGATGAAGTACCACCCCATATTGTTCAGGTAGAACATTTTTCTCTAGCACATGGCATTTCTATGTCAGCAGATATTTTAGAAGCACAAGACATGGGATACATTGATGCTTTGACTCTATCATTACGAATAACTGTTGCCACAAATTAGAATATTTTGTTCACATGGAAGGGAATAACCTTTAGTAATTTGGTTTTGTATTCCCAGATTGAATGGCTATTAATTTATTACTCATTCATTACCATAGAAAACAGCTATGTCTTTTCTCATTTGTTCTATTTAGTAAATGAACATTCAGTAAAATTGATGTTTTATTCTTGTACAGTTCTGTGAATTTTAACACATATAAAGATTCTTGCAACCATCACTCCAATCAGGATACAGAACTGCTCCGGCACCGCAGAGAAACTGCCTTCTGCTGCCCTGATGATTCACGCCTCCACCCACACCAGTCTCTCACAACCACGATGTGTGTTCTCCATCACCATAGAGAAATGCTTTCTGAGACAGGCAGTGAATCATAGATTACAGATCCCTCCTAGACTGGCTTCATTTATTCAGTCTAATGTCTTTGAAATTCATCAAGGTGTGGTGCATATCAATAATTTTTTTAAATTGCTGAGTAGTACTCTATGATATGGTTGTACAACCATTTGTTGAACCATTCATATGAAAGTATATTTTGGTTGTTTCCAGTATTAGTGATTATGAATAGAGTTGCTAAAATATTCAAGCGTAGGTATTTCCGTGACCTTAAGTTTTCATTCCTTTAGAGTAAACGCCTAGGACTGGAATTTCTGAGTCAGATGTTAAGTGTGTGTTGAACTCTGTTAGAAACCGCTGTGCTGTTTTCCCCACCAGCCGTGTTTGAGTGTTTCAGCGGTTCTGCATCCTCACCAGACATTCTGAGATATAGCATGATGTCTCATAGTGCTTTTAATTTTCATTTCCTTAATGGCCAGCGATGTTGAACAATTTTGCATGGGCTATTTGTTATCTACACATCCTTTCCTGAGACACGTCTGTTCAACTTTGGCCATTTGTTATTTACGTTGTTCATTTTCTTGCTGTGCAGTTTTGAAGGCTCTTGTGTTTTTTTGATGCAAGTTTTTTTTTTTGTCAGAAACATGATTTATAAATAGTTTTCTTGCAGTCAATAGCTTGCCATTTTATTCATGTAAAAGTGTCTTTTACAAAACAAAAGTTGTCAGTTCCAGTGAAGTTCAGTTTATAATTTTCTTTTTCTTTAGATCATGCTTTTGATGTCATATTGAAGAACAATTTGACAAAGCTCAGTTCATGAAGACGTTTCTTCTTTGTCTTCCTTTTAAAGTTTTATATTTTTTTGTTTTGCTTTGAGGTCAGTAACCATTGTTTGGTTACTTTTGTTTGAGTTGTGAAGTTTTAAGTAATATTTCATTTTTTCTCCCAAGTGAATGTTTGTTTTAATACCATTTGTTGAAAGGACTATGTTTTTTCCATTGTACTGATTAACTTTGTCAAAAACAGTTGGCTATATTACCTCTGTATTCTGTCTCATTTATCAATATATCTGTCTGGTGTCAGTACCACACAGTTTTAGTTGCTATAGATTTCCAGTAAATCTTAAAAATCAGTTGATTTAATTTCTCCATTGTTGTTTTTCTTTCTGTAAATTATGTGGGCCATTCTAGTTACTTTGCCTTTCTTTGTAATTTTTTGAATGAACTTGTCAATATATACAAAAAATCCTTGCTGGGATTTTAACTGGTATTGCCTTAAAGCTGTAGATCAATTTAGGAAGAATTGACATCTTAATAAATTTGTTCCAATATATGAAGACAGTATGTCTCACCATTTATTTAGAACTTTCTAAATTTCTTACATCAACATCTGTCATTTTCAGCATATAGATCCTGTATATTTTTGGTAGATCGATACCTAAGGATAGATTTGTTTTGGACTTACTATAAATGATTAATATATTTTTAAAAAAATTTCAGTTCCTAATTGTTCATTGCCGTTATTTGTATGCTGACTTGTGTCTTGTGAAATTTCGTAATTTCAATGTCACTTTTGTTTTCAACCCTTTTATAGTGTTATTCGTACCTGTCCTTCAAGTTTGTCACCCAGGTGACATTCTGGGACCTGGGGGTAGTGTAGTTTATAGATTATTTCTCAAAGTGTCTCATACATGATTTAGATCCAATGCACAGCTTGAGGTAAGCCCAGAAGTTCATGAAAAATATTAAGGTGTACCTTCCTAAGCTCCCTCCTCTCTACACTCTCTCTGACACATCCCCATTTCCTGTCACTTCCCTGAAAGGGAAGGATCAAAAGATTCTTTATCCAGAAAGCTGGGGTTTGATTTTCACTTCTCTGCCATGCAACTACACCCTCTTCTGAGGCCAAGACCTAGGGGACAACAGAGAGAGATAGCCAGTAAAGGACATTCGCCCCATCCCCTTGCGATCACAGCTCCAGTCAGAGAGGAAACCTTCCTTTTCTCATCATTTTAGGCTCCTGCACTTCCTCCTAGCTGTCATTTTTGTTGCTGTCATCACCGGATTGTTTGGGGGCTAAGATCCAAGAGAGTAGAGACAGGAAAAGTGATTTCATCACTCTTCCGAATTTTAGGAGACCTCTTTTCTATTCTTTGAGCCAGACTAGAGAGCTTCTCCTGGAGCTTTCTTTGTGTACGCCATGACCATCTCTGGGCTTGGTGCTGTGTTAAGTCTAGATCATGAGATATGATAGGGAAAAAATGGTAAATTAACTTCTGGGTCAGTGGTATTTAAAATTCTGATCTTCTTCCCCAGTGTGCCTGGCACTGTTTACTTAGAGTCCTCAAATAGCTGCTCTGTGCAGTGTCCAGGTTTTATAGCTTCATCCAGTGGGTACAAGAGTATGGTGTGTGCTTCTTCTATCTTACTTGCAACATCTTATCTACCAAAGAGCAGATGATGGTAACCTGTCAACTTGAATGTGGCTTTGGTTGCCTGGGAATCCTGACAAGGACATTTGCAAGATGCCAAGGTGGTGTCTCACCTTGCTGATGAGGTATTTATTGCATTTAAAGAGATGGCGATTTCTAAAATTTAAAGAAATGGTTTATGCTTTACATCTAGCATTGAATCAAGTTTCCAAATACAACTCACTATATATTGATATATATGTACATATTTTAATAGAATCATGAGGAGAGAACTATTTCTGTAGCTTATTTGTACTGAGGCAGTTATTCATATTTGGATAGTACTGTTTCAGCAGTAAAGAGGAATTTACAAGCCAAATAGTCTGAAAAACTGATAGTCAACGTATCTATGATGTGCTCTTGGAACTTTGTGGCCCAGATAAGTATAACAGTTGTACTCATTACCATACATGAAAGCAATTTTGGGGGCCATGCTGTATGGTTTGTGGGACCCTAGTTCCCTGACCGGAGATAGAACCAGTCCCAACAATGATAATGTCAAGTCCTAATCACTGGCTGCTGCTGCTGCTGCTAAGTCGCTTCAGTCGTGTCCGACTCTGTGCGACCCCACAGATGGCAGCCCACTGGGCTCCACCATCCCTGGGATTCTCCAGGCAAGAACACTGGAGTGGGTTGCCATTTCCTTCTCCAATGCATGAAAGTGAAAAGTCAAAGTGAAGTCGCTCAGTCGTGTCTGTCTCAGCGACCCCATGGACTGCAGCCTACTAGGCTCCTCCATCCATGGGATTTTCCAGGCAAGAGTACTGGAGTGGGGTGCCATTGCCTTCTCCGCCTAATCACTGGACTGACTACCAGGGAATTCCCACAAAAGCATTTTTATATTTAAACTTAAGATCTTTTACTTTGGGACACATAAATCTTGTGAGATAAGTAGGATGGTTTGCTACCTTCATATTTTATAGCTCATAAATCTTAATAGAGGCTGCATTGCCCACTCATGATCACATAGTTGTTTAAAGAGCTAACATTGTAACCAAGGACTCTGTCACTCAGATCACTGTGCTTTTCACTAAGATCATACTCAATCATTTACTGGTGTGTGATGACATGGTTCTGTGTAAACCAAAAATACTGAGCTGTCCATAACCCTGGATAAGTTTTGAAAAACAGTCTACACTTCAAACTCTCTGGGTAGATGGAGGTCAATATCTAAGGAATTTTGGCAAAGAAAATAAAACAGTGATAGCAGGTCTTTAAGAAGAAAGCCTGACATGAACACGAGGGAAGAGAAAGATTCTGGAAGATGGGAAGTAGGTCCTTCAAGTGCAGTGAAAGAAATTTGGTGAACTCATTAAGATGTTGCCACGGAAAGGGACCAAAAAAAAAAAAAAAAAGAGGTATTCTAGGGGAAGAATCAGTAGGGTATAGTGACTTATTGGATGGTAGGAACAAAGCGCTGGTAGAAATGGAATATTCTGTGGTTTGGCCTTTGGAGAATGATACACTACTGACGTGAGTTGGGGTTTGGGAAGAGGACGAGTTAGACTGCAAGCTTATAGAATGTAAGCTTCTATCAGGACGAAAAGAATTTGGAGTTTTGGAACAGGAAACCAAGTAAGAAGAGAACCTATATAACTGTGGTAGAGCCTCAAAGATAGGATAATTGCATCCCATAATAATGGAAGAAATTTCTGGAGATAAGCTTATGATGAGAAAAGAGAAGAAAACAGAAGTCTCAACCTTAGTGTGTAAGCTATGATATTAAGAATCACTGAGAAGTTTTGAAGTTTTGTAAGTACTATATGGCTTCTGAAATGTGTGCAGTTCAGCCAGAAGAGAGATGTGTTTAGTCATACATACTTGAGTAGAATTCTCACTTCTCTGAGGCCCAATGCATTCTCTGTAGTCTGAGTCCACTCACTCGCTAACTCTGTTTACTTACGGCCTTTGCTTGTTTTTCTGTCCAGGTGAGATTTTCATTGCCCAGATGTATGTCCAGCTGGATTAAATGTAGGCATGTCTCCCAGATGATGATTCCTGTGCTTAGTCCCAAGACTACTTTATATTCACAGAGATTGACAGGGCTAATGATGGTTTTCCCCTGGATGTTTACAGAGTCATTTGTATCTCTGTGGCATTTCCAAAATAGAGGAGTTATTTGCATGTTGCTGTTTAATATTTCCATAGTATTATTTTTTTCTTTTTGCTCTACTAAGGATGGTGCAATAGGTGATAAAGATGTTTAGAGGAAAAATGTCATTAAATTGTCTTTTGTTAGAAAACTGTTTCACACTCCTTTTCCTTCAGTCTTCTAAAATGTTTATATGCTTCAGCATGTGAGGTTGAATATTTCATTAGGCAGCATTAGGGGAGTTATTTTAAATGTTAATCACTAATGCATTAAGCATGAAAACCTAAGTGATAAGGAAGTATAGATTTGCTTTGCTGAAAATTTCTCCTTCTCTGTCTTCCATCTTGTTGGCATGGTTAAATATTTAAGTGTATATGCTGAGGAAAATAGGAACTTGATGTTGTGATTGAAATAATGTAGCTGCCATGAACTATTCATCTTTTACTTCTCTTATAGTTCTCTGCATTAAGCAGTGGTAATGACCTGGCAACAGGCTGAAATGACATAGTTTTTTTTTTTCTTCATATAGATTGAGATATTTATTAATGCATCTTGTTCTTATGACCATATAAATTGCTAGGAAAGTGAATGAAAATTGCTTTTGTTTCTTGCTTTCAGTGAAATTTGTATCTTTGTGAAAATGCCAAGATGCAGTGTCATAATGACAGTAAAATATATATGGATACATTGAATACTGGCTTCCTTAGTGGCTCAGACTGTAAAGAACACGCCTGCAATGCAGAAGACCCGGGTTTGATCCCTGGGTCAGGAAGATTCCCCTGGATAAGGAAATGGCTGCCCACTCCAATATTCTTGTCTAGGAAATCTCGTGGACAAAAGAGCCTGATGGACTGCAGTCCATGGAGTTGCAAAAAGAGTCGGACATGACTGAATGACTAACACACAGTATAAGAAAAACTCATCCTTGTATTTGGCTAGAGGTGTTAAGTTACTCTCTAGGTTTGGTATGCATTTTGTGTGCTTCATTTGTTTGGAGGAAATGTTGGAAGGGAAGGTGGAGAGTGAGGAGGAGAGGCTAGGATTTGCCTGAGATTTTCCCCAAGGCTGTATCAGCCCATGATAGCCTATAATGGGATCATATGATGGAATTCCAGCCACTTCAGGGCAAGACACTCTAGTGCTGATATAATAGCTCTCAACGGACAATTTTTTTTTTTTTGTAGTAACAGAAACTGAAACTCAGAGAGCTAAGTGATACTGTTGTATGTCACATAGCTAATGATCAACTGAGCTGAAAAGAGGTCTTTGGTTTCTTGACTCCTAACCTAGAATATATAGGTTCTTCAATGTATCTCCCATGCAGATAGGATAAATTTCCATTAGATAAAATTCAGTAGAATTTTCATGATGAATAATGGTTAAGTAGTTATTAGAGGGGCTTCCCAGGTGGCTCAGATGGTAAAGAATCCGCCTGCAATGCAGGAGACCTGGGTTCAATCCCTGGGTTGGGAAGACCCCCCTGGAGGAGGGCATGGCAACCCACTCCAGTATTTTTGCCTGAAAAATCCCTTGGACAGAGGAGCCTGGCAGGCTATGGTCCATAGGGTAGCAAGGAGTTGGACACAACTGAAGCGACTTAGCATGCACACATGCCCACAATTATTAGTAGCCTCCTAAACCTAATGAGTGATAAATTGAAAGCATCATTAATCACTTAAGAATGAATTTTTTCTAGTTTTTTTAAACTGCTTTTGAAACAGCCTTGGGAAACATGAGATAGGTATTTTGATTGTGATTTGCCTGATTGAAGAGAAGTGTTGAATATCCATGCTCTGTGGGTAGTAAATTGTTACAGGATAAATAAAAAACCGCCTCTGCTTTTCACACTGCAGTTCACTGACAGGATGACCCTTGCTTTGGGGTATCTTGGGTTCAGCTCTTCAGTTTATAACCCAGATTCACCACTCTGTCTCCCATAAATCTCGGATGAAGAAGCCTGCTTTAAGGTACTCAGAGATTTTTATCCAAAATGAAAAAAAAAGTTTTAGAATCCCTCAAGAATTCCTTAATCTAAAATGACACAGAAACACAGTGAGCAAATGCTATGGGGAAGAATGGCTAGCTTCCCCAACCAGACTAGCTCAACATAGGGTTGGCATGAACATTCAATTTGTAAAAAGCTAACACAATAACTGTGATGCTCCAAAAATAGCAAAGAGCAATAAAACAAAGCATGGTTACACAAGATATGCCTGTATTTAAAAAGTAAACAGATACTTTTTTAAAGGGACTACATCACCTGCACAGTGGACATGGGTTTGGGTGAACTCCGGGAGTTGGTGATGGACAGGGAGCCTGGCATACTGCGGTTCATGGGGTCACAAAGAGTCAGACACAACTGACTGACTGAACTGAACTGAAGTGAAATATAGCTACAGTTCAGAAGCTTATTCCCATAAGCCCTTGGTGTGTTACTTCTTCATCTAACTTTAGCACTTTGAAAGGTTCAGTTGCATTGTAATTGGTATGAACTTGTATTCTTTTGCACTACTAGGAATGTAAACTTTATAATGTCATCTGTCATTACGAAGTCTTTGTATCTTTAATGAGCACTTAAGACACTCTTGAGATGCATGTGGCAAGCAATCCTATAATCTTTTAATACAGTCTTTGATGCCCATTTTAGTAAAATTCTGAATTCAATTCACTTCTTTTCAGAAATTTTACTAAGATAGGCATCAAAGACTATATTAAAAGATTATAGTATTTCTTGGTACAGGCATGGAGAAGGAAATGGCAACCCATTCCAGTATTCTTGCCTGGGAAATCCCATGGAGGAAATCCCAGAGGAGCCTGGAAGGCTACAGTCCATGGGGTCACAAAGAGTCGGACAGCACTTAGTGACTAAACAACAACAAAGACATTAATGACAATAGCAACTTTGTTGATACTTCTGCTACTGCTACTGGGATGAGGAGGAGAGGGAGAAGGAAGAAGCACTTATCTTGTGTAAGTCATCATGCTGAGAATTTTACATAAATCATGTTGTAGTCCTTATAATAAAATTATCATCTCCATTTTGCAAAGTTTCACATGGTTAAGTTCCTTGTCCAAGGTCATGAAGCTGGTAGATAACTCAAACTCCTGAATTCAGACTTTCACCTATTATTGCAAATATTGGTTTGTTACTCAGTGCTGGGAATGAGGCTGTAAGAAGTCTGGCCTCTTTTTCAATGTCTGGGGAGGCCTTACAAATAGCTGTGAAAAGAAGAGAGGCGAAAAGCAAAGGAGAAAAGGAAAGATATAAGCACCTGAATGCAGAGTTCCAAAGAATAGCAAGAAGAGATAAGAAAGCCTTCTTCAGTGATCAATGCAAAGAAATAGAGGAAAACAACAGAATGGGAAAGACTAGAGATCTCTTCAAGAAAATTAGAGATACCAAGGGAACATTTCATGCAAGGATGGGCTCGATAAAGGACAGAAATGGTATGGACCTAACAGAAGCAGAAGATATTAAGAAGAGGTGGCAAGAATACACAGAAGAACTGTACAAAAAAGATCTTCACGACCCAGATAATCATGATGATGTGATCACTCATCTAGAGCCAGACATCTTGGAATGTGAAGTCAAGTGGGCCTTAGAAAGCATCACTACGAACAAAGCTAGTGGAGGTGATGGAATTCCAGTTGAGCTGTTTCAAATCCTGAAAGATGATGCTGTGAAAGTGCTTTGGATGGCATCACGCACTCGATGGACGTGAGTCTGAGTGAACTCCGGGAGATGGTGATGAACAGGGAGGCCTGGCGTGCCGCAATTCATGGGGTTGCAGAGTCGGACATGACTGAGCGACTGAACTGAACTGATATATCCTCTCTACAAGAGACCCACCTCAAAACAACAGTCACATATGGATTGTGTGTCCATGGAGAAAGTGAAGGGCTTATAAAAAGGTGTTTCATGCAAATGGAGACCAAAAGAAAGCAAGAATAGCAATACTCATATCAGATAAATTAGACTGAAATAAAGGCCATAAAATGAGAAAATGAAGCCCACTACATAATGATCAAAGGATCAATCCAACAGGAATAGATAANCAACAGTCACATATGGATTGTGTGTCCATGGAGAAAGTGAAGGGCTTATAAAAAGGTGTTTCATGCAAATGGAGACCAAAAGAAAGCAAGAATAGCAATACTCATATCAGATAAATTAGACTGAAATAAAGGCCATAAAATGAGAAAATGAAGCCCACTACATAATGATCAAAGGATCAATCCAACAGGAATAGATAAGAATCATAAATATATATACAGCCAACATAGGAGCACCTCAATACATAGGGCAAATGCTAACATGTTTGAAAGGGGAAATTAACAATAATACAATAAGAGTGGGAGACTTTAATATCCCACTCACACACATGGATAGATCAACCAAGCAGAAAATTAGCAAGAAAACCCAAACTTTAAATGATACAATGGACCAGTTACACCTAATTGATATCTACAGGACACTGCACTCAAAAATAATGAATTTCACCTTTTTCTCAAGTGCACATGGAACATTCTCCAGGATGGATCATATTCTGAGCCATAAATTAAGCCTTGATAAATTTTTTTTAAAAAACTAAATAATTTCAAGCATCTTTTCTGATCACAATGCGATAAGGTTAGATGTCAACTACAGGAAAAAAAAAACTGTAAAAAATATGAACATATGGAGGCTAAACAACATGCTTCTGAATAACCAAAAAATAATAGAAGAAATCAGAAAAGAAATCAAAATATGCATAGAAATAAATGAAAATGAAAACACGGCAGTCCAAAACCTGTGGGATTTAGAAAAGGAGTGCTAAGGTAAGTTTCATAAATAGAAGCTTACCTCAGGAAACAAGAGAAACATCAAGTAAAGACCTAACTGCACACTGAAAGCAATGAGGAAAAGAAGAAATGAAGAACCTTGGGGTGAGTAGAAGGAAANCACACTATGTTGTAAATCAACTATAATTCAGTTAAAAAGTAAGATGACTGGGAAAAGAAAAGATTGCTCTATTTCATTTATCTAAAGTTAATATCCAAAGAAAATTTCTGTAAACAAGCACAGCTCAGTACTTAATGGCAGGTTTCCTGAAATACCTAAGGAGACACACACTGATGTCTGCAATTTACCACAAAAGGCAACAAGAAAAAAGATGGACTGTTGCTTGGAAGCGGGGATGGACAAATGGATAGATAGCTGACAAAAGAGGTATTGTAAAATGGTTACAAAACCAGAACCGTATAATATGCTGTCTACACAGACCCACCTCAAACCAAGGGACACATATGGAGTGTGTGTCCATGGAGAAAGTGAAGGGCTAAAAAAAGGTGTTTCATGCAAATGGAGACCAAAAGAAAGCAGGAATAGCAATACTCATATCAGATAAAATAGACTGAAATAAAGACCATGAAATGAGAAAATGAAGCCCACTACATAATGATCAAAGGATTAATCCAACAGGAATAGATAACAATTATAAATATATAGGCACCCAACATAGGAGCACCTCAATACATAGGGCAAATGCTAACATGTTTGAAAGGGGAAATTAACAATAACACAATATTAGTGGGATACTTTAATATCCCACTCACACATATGGATAGATCAACCAAGGAGAAAATGAGCAAGGAAACACAAACTTTAAATGATACAATGGACCAGTTAGACCTAACTGATATCTACAGGACTCTTCACTCCAAAATAATGAATTTAACCTTTTTCTAAAGTGCACATGGAACATTCTCCAGGATAGATCACATCCTGAGTCATAAATTTAGCCTTGGTAAAATTTTTTTTAAAGCGAAATATTTTAAAGCATCTTTTCTGATCACAGTGCGATAAGGTTAGATGTCAACTACAGGAAAAAAAAAAAAAAACTAAAAAATACGAACATATGGAGGCTAAACAACATGCTTCTGGTGAGTCATAAATTTAGCCTTGGTAAAATTTTTTTTAAAGCGAAATATTTTAAAGCATCTTTTCTGATCACAGTGCGATAAGGTTAGATGTCAACTACAGGAAAAAAAAAAAAAAACTAAAAAATACGAACATATGGAGGCTAAACAACATGCTTCTGGATAACCAACAAATAACAGAAGAAATCAGAAAAGAAATCAAAATATGCATAGAAATAAATGAAAATGAAAACACGACAATCCAAAACCTATGGGATTCAGAAAAGCAGTGCTAAGGGTAAGTTTCATAAATACAAGCTTATCTCAAGAAACAAGAGAAATATCAAAGTAAAGACCTAACTGCACACTGAAAGCAACAAGAAAAAGAAGAATTGAAGAAAATTGGGGTGAGTAGAAGGAAAGAAATCATAAAAATTAGGGCAGAAATAAATGAATAAAGAAAAGGAGACCATTGCAAAAATCAGCAAAAGTAAAAGCTGATTCTTGAGAAGACTTAAAAAAAAAAAAAAAAGACAAACCATTAGCAAGACTCATCTATTCATAAATACAAGCTTATCTCAAGAAACAAGAGTAACATCAAAGTAAAGACCTAACTGCACACTGAAAGCAACAAGAAAAAGAAGAATTAAAGAAACTTGGGGTGAGTAGAAGGAAAGAAATCATAAAAATTAGGGCAGAAATAAATGAAAAAAGAAAAGGAGACCATTGCAAAATCAGCAAAAGTAAAAGCTGATTCTTGAGAAGACTTAAAAAAAAAAAAAAAAGACAAACCATTAGCAAGACTCATCAACTACCAAAAGAGAGGAATCAAATCAACAAAATTAGAAATGAAAATGGAGAAATCACAACAGACAACACAGAAATACAAAGGATCATAAGAGACTACTATCAGCAACTATATGACAATCAAACAGACAACTTGGAAGAAATGGACAAATATTTGTAAAAGTTTAACCTTCCAAAACTGAACCATGAGGAAGTAGATAATCTTAACGGACCCATCACTAGCATGGAAAGCAAAACTGTAATCAAAACTCTTCCAACAAATAAAAAATAAGCGCAGGACCAGATGGCTTATTCACCCTCATGGCTATCCTGGCCACCTGGAGAAAACAAGAGAGGGAGCACAGAACAGCATTGGTTTGGGAAAGAGAGTCAAGGTGGATGGGAACAATGGCTTCAGGAGAAGGCATGTGGGCAGAGAAGGGTTATGTGCCAGGCAAGGACAGGGGAGGGGGTCTTCTGGGGTGGGGTCAATGGGCAAGAAGAGGTTGGGTGGGTTCGTCTCACTTTGACACTTCTTTTGGCCTTCAGTTTACAAGAGGTCTTCATCTTTTCCTCCTGAGTATTTAGTCAGCTTTTCCATAACTGCTCTAGAGCCTTTAGGCTTCCCCGACACCTTAGTCATTTACAAGACTTGCAGTGGTCTACTCCAGAGACCCTGAGCACCACTATATATACCCCTTCACAGGAGGCCACACCTTTGTGCTTTATGAGGTCAGCAGGTCACTTCCTCAGCCAATGGTGGCCTTAGGTGGGCCTTGACATCACAAAGCCCCATTCTATCACCTCTAGCCGAGGATGGGGAGTAACTCAGAAGATTTGGTGNATATATATACCCCTTCACAGGAGGCCACACCCTTATGCTTTATGAGATCAGCAGGTCACTTCCTCAGCCAATGGTGGCCTTAGGTGGGCCTTGACATCACAAAGCCCCATTCTATCACCTCTAGCTGAGGATGGGGAGTAACTCAGAAGATTTGGTGGGAGAAATGAGGAATTTTTAATGGCCCTTAAGAGCCCTCCAAATTCACCTGCCATCTTCAGCTCTCACTGAAGTCTACATTGAAGGGTCACATGGCAGGGAGAATGTGTCTGCTCCAAACCTTGTCTCACTGCCACAGTATTCAGGCTTTCATTCTGTTCTCTCTCACATGTCACCATTATCTAGTTTTCAATATCTTGCCTAAAATTCCTCCATGATAATTAGATTGTATTGAAGTGTTTGTGAAAATGAGAATCTTTCCACTTTCATCCTACATGGTGGTCTTAAAGCACCTTGAAGAGCATTTAATTCTGGGCCACCTACCAGAAATCTTTTCCATCCCTCCTCCTCTCTCAGTGTTCACATAGCTCTCCTCAGTTTTCTAGTTTCCAGCCCGGGAGTGGCAACTGTTGAGCCCACATGAAGCAACTAATGAAGCCCAAGCTCCCTAGAGCCCATGCTCTGCAACAAGAGAAGACACCACAATGAGAAGCCCACACACCACAACTACAGGGTAGCCCCCACTTGCTGTGCCTAAAGAAAAAGCACATGCAGCAACAATGACCCAGCCCAGTCAAAAATAGATAAATATGTGAAATTATTTTTAAAAATAAAATAAAAATAAACTCTTTTTGTCCACAATGATTTATTCTCTGATTCCCTACAACTCTTTAACAAATAAATATAATCATGGTTTGTGTAAGTTATACTAAAAATCAATTTTAACACCTTACTTCCTGGAAGACAAATTAGAGAAGTCATTTTAGGTAATTGGCATTGTAGAAGTGGGAGAAAATCAGGTTGCAAGGTATGACCAATTCCAAGGTATGTTGCCTAGGTGTTCTTAATCAGCAAGAAGCCACATTAGCTTCCTTGGTGGACCTTTCTCCTTTTTAGAAATGTCAAACTCAAAAGAAAATATTATTTGAACTTTTTTTTTCTTACCTTGCAAGCCTGACTAACTTGAGCAACTGGTTTGTTTTGAGGTAATATGGGGTTTTAAAGAAATGAGCTATTCATTCTAGGTGTTCTTAATCAGCAAGAAGCCACATTAGCTTCCTTGGTGGACCTTTCTCCTTTTTAGAAATGTCAAACTCAAAAGAAAATATTATTTGAACTTTTTTTTTCTTACCTTGCAAGCCTGACTAACTTGAGCAACTGGTTTGTTTTGAGGTAATATGGGGTTTTAAAGAAATGAGCTATTCATTAGTTCACTCTTCAGGATTTGGACATATCACATTCATTTAATACCTTGACTTTATAGCCTGGGCTAACATGGAAACTAGTATTTACTGGGCAGCATCGGTTTCCATAAAACAAGATAAGATCTCAGCTCAGCTCTTCTTTTAGCATCCATGTTCATGATGTTGTTTATAAGAACACAGCTCATTACAGTGAACTGATTCCCCTAGTCTTTATGTCTTCCACATAAAGTATACTGAGTTGAGCTGGAACAAAATGAGTCAGCATGCTTTAGCAGACAAATAGCCACCAAGGCTGTATTTGGCCATACTGACATAATTGAAGTAAGGCGAGGGGCATTTGGAACAGGGTGCAAAAGTATTTAACAGGGAGGCCTGGCGTGCTGCGATTCATGGGGTCGCAAAGAGTCGGACACGACTGAGCGACTGAACTGAACTGAACTGAACTGATGACATTATTTAGTTTAGTTCAGTAAAAAAATTCAGAAAGTTATATACAAGCTTTGTATACCTAGAAATCAAGCTGTTTGCTTAAGCAACATTTTTAAACAATGCCTATGGGAAGAAAAAGGTGTCTTTAATTGTTGTTGATGATCAAATTGTAGGGAGGAGGAGTCTGCAGATTTCCAGAAAAAACTATTAAAGGGGAGATGTGTATAAGAGACAGATTATGATTTATATTGATTTAAAAATCACCAAGAAGCATTTTATTTTACATTTAATAGGAAACTTAATGCACTATTTAAGTAAATCACTTTTATTTTTCTATGTACATAATCTTTATTTTATTACATTATTGCATTCCCTATGTATAGGTCTCTAGAATTTTTCTAATTTGGTTTTCTTAGAAGCATAAATCAAAAGGCGTGTTTAAATTTGTACTCTATATATTTTGAGAAAAATTTTTTATGATCTGGTAAAAATTGGATTTCCTTTTCACCTAACTTATTCAATGGCACCCCACTCCAGTACTCTTGCCTGGAAAATTCCGTGGACAGAGGAGCCTGGAAGGCTGCAGTCCATGGGGTCACTGAGGGTCGGACACGACTGAGCGACTTCACTTTCACTTTTCACTTTCATGCATTGGAGAAGGAAATGGCAACCCACTCCAGTATTCTTGCCTGGAGAATCCCAGGGACAGGGGAGCCTGGTGGGATGCCGTCTATGGGGTTGCACAGAGTTGGACACGACTGAAGTGACTTAGCAGCAGCAGCAGCATTCATTATTTTAATGAGCATTTTAAACTATTAGTAAACTTTATACTAATCTTCCTATTCCTCTTTTGACACCTCTAATAATAAAATTGTGACATTTTGAAGGAATTGGTTGAAATATACCATTTATATTCAGATTAAAATTTAAAATAAAAATTTTAAATGACTAAATAAAGAAAATGAAGGATTATGTAGCTAACTTTAGTCAGTTAGGCTTAGAGAGAAGCCACAGCCACACCCCACCAATGGATGACTTAACTGCCTATCTTCCAAATAAGTTTAAAGGGAAGAGCATCATTATGTATTACAGTGTTCCCATGACATGATGCCATCATTTATTCTGTATATTTTATTGCCCAGAAAATAAATTTGAGACTCTTAAAGGATTGTTGATGTTAACTTTGTTTTCATTATTGATGTTAACCATAAAATTTGTGTAACAGTGATTATGATGAAAATCTTAATATAGATTTTCATTAAGTAGAGAAGACTACTTTAAGTCAACAGACTTAAAGAGGATACAAACCTTGGTTTCTGGCTTTTCCACTTTGTTTCCATGAATGAGTCTATCTTCTTGAGTCTCAGCTTCTTTATCTGAAAAAGTAATGGTTATCTTAAATGACTTCAGTGGTTAATTTCTGCTCTGTATGTACTATAACTTTCTGATGTTTGCTGGGAGAGAATCATCTTTAACTGGTCTCTGAGAAAGAAAAATGACTTTCGGAAAAAGGCATAAAATCAGAGTTTATAGCCAGTTGCTGGGTCATGGAGGAATATAAGGTTATTTTTACTCTTTTCTGTTTTATTCAGATGTAGTGTCTGTAACAGATGTGGACAGTATCCCATGAGATTGGTACAGAAGAGAAATGACCGATACTGCTGTAGGGACATGGGGTTATCCAATGGAGCATGAATCCATAGTCTTGGCTACTCTTGAAAGCCTCGAGGTGATTTAACCTTCATGAGGTAGCTTGTGACAGTCCATGCACTTACCATGCTTAATTTTCTTTGGAAATTAAAAACAACACCAACATGATGTATAGATTTTGATGTCTAAAAAGCAGATTTGTTCATTACAACCGATGCAGGTAAAAAGCAGTGCTAGTGGTTTTCAGAAACAAACATATTTGGATATACTTTCTGGAAAGAGAAAAGTCTTACCTCATTCATTTATTTTTGGTTGCAGAACCTCAGATGGTGGCAAAGTTGTTGGCACCATAGAAGTCAGTGTCGTGAAGATGGGGGAGATTGAGGATGGGGAAGCCGACAACATCACGACAGATGTGCAGGGACAAAAGGTAGGGTCCCAGTCAGCTCACTGCACAAATTAAATCAGAAACGATCAGCTCTGCCAGCTGCCTGGATCACCATCACCTCTGTGGGGTATGAAATCTCATTATTCAAAAGCTAAATGAGAAATCAGCTTTGGAATGGGAGTACCTTAAGTGTGTTTCATCCTCACAACCCAGACGGCCTGTGTGCATGACACTATGCGAAGCCACGCACCATGCAAAACACCTTTCTCTCTGCATCTGGCTCTCTCTGTTGGCACAGCCTCTTCTCGGTTAGAACAAAAGTATTGATCACTGTTATATTCTGCAGTAATTAGCCCTATGTGAGATGCACAGAACATTCTGGGAGGCCTATTGCCAAAAGTAACCACTTCTCTGCTCTCAAAATTCTCTTTGGAAAGTGATACAGTTTGAGTTTGGGTTTTGTTTTCATGTGAAGAAGGACAGATTGAACAACTCTGTGCCTTAGGAAATTATGGAGGAAGAAGCAAGAAGTGGTAAATGGGCTGGGGGGATGGGTGGGAGAACTCTAGCGGGGGAGGGGCAGTATCAGCTTCCTTGAAGTCCAGAATAAAAGCCCCAATATTGTCAGTATCCAGGATTTCTATTTCCTTTCTACTTTCTTTGCTTTAACTAAAGAGACAAAATTATTAGTCTAAAGTCCTGATTTAGGAAGGGCATTACCTATCTCACTGAGGGACAGGGGATCGAGTTATAACTAATAGTCCCCCCCGCCCCTCAGGGAAATGAATTTGTTTATATATTAGAATGTCTGCCTTTTCATAAATGAGCATTTTTTAATAACAGGATCCATTGTGACCTATTTTCTGGCTTAGTGTCCCTTATCTGGGAGCATATTTTAATTTTTGGTGCAGAGGAAACATCTAAACATCTCTCTAGTATGAGAGAGACAGTACTTCTCTAGCACTTAAATCGCTAACACTACAAAAAAAAATCTAAACTGACTTTCAAAAAAAAATGTTGTTCTTAGTCTTCATAGGCTAGGGTCTTACCACTTCCCCAAGCCTTGTTCTTCTCTGTTCCGTACTCTCCCTCAGAATGTATTCCAGGTCATGAACGTATTTCAGTGAGGTCCAATGTTTGAATCAGGCTGCTGGCAAACGGCAGGGCCATGTTGAAGTTATGCAGCAGACCGTCTTAAGATTCCTGTCTTAAGGCTAAGGTTCTGTCATTCAGCCCTTGTTAACTCTGGACTTCTGTGTAAGACTCCTATTAGTCACCACCACGTGGATGCTTGTGTGTGTCAAGATTAGAGAGGGAGGATTTGTAGGTTAAGAAGGTGGGGAGGGTGTGGGGGGAACGGGATGAACTAAAGGCAGAAATAGGCAGATAATCGTGCCTGAACCCGTGGAGACCAGGAGCTCAAACATTTCCCATTTCAAAGTAAGCCTGCTTTCCATTTTCCTAACCTATTACCAGACACCTCTATTTTTTCCCAAAGCTGGCTCACCCCCTTGACTCCTTTACAATGTTGCTATTATGGGATAGCACAAATTGAGTCATGTTCTTTTCATAAATGGAGAACCTGATACTCAGGAATATGCCCCACTAAAGTCGTACATAATGTTTCTGATTTAGTAATATGAACTTAAAAAAATGAGTTAACTGAGCTGTTCCAGAAATAGGTGGCACTGTCCGCATGTACCGTGTAGTTGTCATGAGTGGGCTAAGATGCTAACCACATCAGGCATTGCTGGTTTTAGCTCTATCCTATCTGCATTCTTGACCTTTTGCAAAGTTTTTTATAAAGCTGCCCTAAACCCTGTTGGCAATCCCTAGGAACGGTCGTGAACGGCATGTCATAAGGTCCACTCTGCAGGATATTTAGAAGAGTTATGTGGAAAGAACTTGATCTCAGTGTTTTTCAAAAGTGTGGTCAGAATCATCACAGTGTTTGTTAGAAATTCAAATATGAGGACCCTTTTGCAGACTTGCTAAATCAAAATCTCTATGAAATATATTAACATGGTCTGTTATTACTATTAACATAGTAATAAATTACTATGGTTAACATAGTAATTTAACACTATTAAATTACTAATAGTGATTTAAATCTTGAAGTTAGCCAATGGCTGAAATACATGAAAAGACAAAGTAACTGAGATTGAGGTTATCCTAAAACCACATCCCTCTCACTGGTTTGCACAAATGTGGGGAAAGAAACGGAACAACTCTTTGCACCATAGTCGTGTACTGAGTGGCACATGCTATCCCTTATATACGCTGAGCAGATAAAAAATTAGTACCTATATGAACCTGCTGGGGCTGCCGTAATGAGATACCATAGACTAAATGACTTAAACGACGGAAATGTATTTCTCACAGTTCTGAAATGCTACTGAGTCCCGGATCACAGTGCCAGATGACTCAGTTCTGGGTGAAGCCTCTCTTCCGGGTTTGCAGATTTCTTGCTGTGTCCTCACAAGGCTTTTCCATGGCACACATGCATAGAGGGAAAGGGGGAACTCTGGCGCCTCCTCCTCTTCTTGTTAAGGATGCGAGCTGTAGCATCAAGGTCCTACTCTGGTGACCTCACTTAACCAATTCCACAAAGTTCTGGTCTCCAAATACAGTGAGACATTACGACTTCAACATGTGAATTCCAAGGAATGTGATTGAGTTCATAATAGTACCTCTGATGTAAAATACCACATTTTAATCTTGAATCATACCCAACAACCAGAGCATGGGCTATGATTATAAATGAAAATCCAAGCTCTTTCCTCTCACATACGTTTCCTTCTTTCCTAAAACCATATTATTATGTTTTTTTGTTTGTTTGTTTTTGTTTTTGTAATCAAAGACTGTGCATAGGGTCCTTTACCATATTATACTGACTCAAACTTCTATTTGATACATAAAAACACAGAAATAGAACACAAAGTGTTAAAATGACAGAACAGTAGAAAGAAAAATTCACAAAAGAAGTACTAACATTGTCCTTTTACAAAGCTAACATGTAAGGTGAAAAACATTAAGTGTATAAAAATTTTTTTTTTTTTAATTTTGGGTTATGTTTTAATCCTTTGTTCCACTCATACTTATAATCAATATGGCAGTAAATCCTGTTCATTTTGACTTCTAAATAAATTCAGAATCTGACAACTCGTGACCCCTAAGGCACTGTGACCTACATTGTCTGTCACCTAGATTTTTGCAGTACAGTAAGTGCTCTACATATGAACAGGTTCCATTCTGAGAGCACATCCATATGTCCAATTTTTCATACATCCGACGAAGTTAGCCTAGGTACCCAACTAACACAGTCGGCTATGTGGTAATGTACTGTAATCAGCTTATAATACTTTCTACACAAATAATACATTAAAAACAAACAAGAACATAAAATAAGGAAAACATTTTAAATCTTATAAAACAGTACCTTGGAAAATGCAATAGTACCATACAATGGCTGGCATAGGAGGGCTGGCATCGAGTGAACAGGCACGAAGAGTTACTGACTGGAGGAGCAAGAGGAGGTGGGAGATGGTAGAGCTGAAGGATCATCAGCAATGAGACAGAGGGCAAGCTGTAGTTTCACTCATGCTTATGTTGATGGAACGCATGTTTGCGTCTTTGAAAGTTCAGAACTTGAAGCTTCATAGTTAGGGGACTTACTGTAGTCTCTTGCACATCTCCCTGACTCCCTCCAGCCTCCTTCCCTGCCATCCTCACCACCGTCATAGTCTGTTCTCGGCAGAGCACTTCCTAAAATGTAATACGGAATGTGTCAATCCTCAGATGGCCTCTCATCTCCCAGAAGACCGACTAAGCTACAAGGGAAGCCCCAGTAAATCCAAATCCTCACTTAAAGTCCTACAAGTGTTGGTCCCCTTCACATCCTTCACCTCCTTTTCTGCTCCTCAGTTTTGTCCATTTTGATCCAGCCACATTATCTTCTTTGCTGCTCCTTAAACATCCAGATATATTTCCAACTTGGGTGCATGAACTTTGCTATTCAATCTATCCATGTAGCATTTTCCCCAGTATCTGTGCTCCACTCCTTCACTTCCTCTGGTCTTTATACAAAATCACTTTCTCACCGAAGCCTTCTCTGCCACCATATCTAAAACTGCAATGCCTGCCGGAAACTCCCTCTCTTCTCTGAGTTATTCTGTCTTTAGTACTTATTGCTGTGCAACCTTATATGTGTCTTTTATTTATCTCATGTATTGTTTATTTCCTTCACTTGAATTAAGCTTCCTGAGAGAAAGGTGTTTGTCTGTTTTGTTCTCTTTTCTACTCTCAGTGCCCAGAACTGAGCCTGCCAGAAGGAAACTGAATCAATGAATAAATGAAGTCAATATTACTTTGAAGAAGTTAAATCCAAAATTGTCTCCTAGATGGGAAAGTATTTGGCTATATAGCACTGTACACGGGCTTCCCCAGTGGCTCAACCGTAAAGAATCTGCCTGTAGTGCAGGAGCCGGAGGAGATACAGGCTCGTCCCTGGGCTGGAAAGATCCCCTGGGGGAGGGCATGGCAGCCCACTCCCGTGTTCTTGCCTGGAGAAGCCCGTGGACAGAGGAGCCTGGTCGGTTACAGTCCATGGAGTCGCAAAGAGTCGGACACGACTAAGTGACTGAGCACACTCGCACGTTTATCAATGAACCAAGTAGGCATAGATGCCACCTTCTTGTGAAGTAACAATAAAAAATAAGCAATATACTGTTGATCAGATGGTGCTGTTTGTTACAGGGAGAAAAGAACTAGAGAGTCCTAGGCTGTGGCCATTTTAAACTGGATGGTCAAGGATAGATTCACTAGTAATATGATATTTGATCTGAAACGTGCAGGAAATAAGGAATAAGAAGTGTGGATTTCCGAAAAGAGAAAGAATTATAGGTAGAGTGAGCAGCAAAAGCAGAGGTCCTAAGATGGCAGGATGCTGCTTGTGTTGAAAGAACAGCAAGAAGGTCAGTGTGACTAGAACTGAGGGGTCAAGGAGGAGAGTGATAGGAGTTGAGGACAGAGATTCATGAAGCGGGGAAGATAGACTGTGTACTTCCTTGAAGCCCATTAGACTCTGGGCTATGTGTAAAGACAGTTGAGGAGACGAGTGTATAGGTGTGAAGTCTGATTCATATTTTAAGAGGACCTTCTGGCTGCTGTTTTCAGTAGAGCCTACCAGGGCAAAGGCAGCAGAATGAAACCCAATTATTATGAAGATTCAGGGTAGAAATGCAGATGAGCTGAATCAGGGTGATGCTGATGGAGAAAGTGAATTGTGGCCACACTCCAGGAGAAAAGGATAGCTAAAAAATAGAATTACCATTTTCTCAAAAACACTGAGAGAAGCAGGTGGAGGAAGATGGGAGATTTTGAGATGCTATATTTGACATTCCTCTTAGATATTTAAGTATATATGTATCTAAGCAGCTGGAGATTCAAGTCTGGAATTCAGGTGGGCTGTCCAAACTGGAGTTATGTATTTGTGAGTCACCAGATGATATTTGGATGGTGTTTAAGCCATGAGACTGAATGAGATCACAAAAGCATAGCTATTCTGTTTTACACTCTCTTGAAATTTATATTTATGTGGATTTTATCTACTGACATTTACTGTACTCGTAATTATACTGTATATAATTCACTTATTTGACTTATATCTGTAGACATTTATCATATTAGAAAGTCAAAACAGGAAATGTTTAAAACAGAAGAGTATATAAGTACACATACTATTAGCTATCACGTGATTGGGTGATACAGTCTATAGTATCTATAGTATAGTATCTATAGTATCTACTATACTATACCATATATATAGTATAGTATCTACTATAGTATACTCTAGTATCTACTATACTATACTATGTATCTACTATAGTATACTATAGTATCTACTATACTATTCTATATCTGTAGTATAGTATCTATAGTATCTACTATTTCTATAGTAGAAAATTCTACTATATGCTTATAAGAGAAAGAGAAGGAAACAGACAAATAATATTTTAGTATTAATTTGAAAATAAAGTTGTCTTTACCCTGTGCTAGATGCTACAAAGGATACATCATCGTAAAGATACCTGTCTCTTATACACATCTAGATGTGTATAAGAGACAGCTGTAGTATAGTATCTATAGTATCTACTATTTCTATAGTAGAAAATTCTACTATATGCTTATAAGAGAAAGAGAAGGAAACAGACAAATAATATTTTAGTATTAATTTGAAAATAAAGTTGTCTTTACCCTGTGCTAGATGCTACAAAGGATACAAAGACAAAAGTTATCAGGGGACTTCTCTGGTGGTCCAGTGGCTAACACTCTGAATTTCCAATTCAGAGGCCATGAGTTTGATCCCTGGTCAGGGAACTAAGATCCCACATACTGTATGGCCTGGCCAAAAAGTAAAACAAATTAAATGAATGTATCTTTAAAAAAAGTCATCAGGAATTTCCAGGAGACTCCAGAATAACTTTGAGAACTGTGATTGATGGAATAAATTAACAGATGTGAAAGTACTTAGCCATGAAGTGTTGGCCTTGATGGATTCATACAGAGCTTTACGATTATTGTTCATACAATATTGCTAATTTTCTAGATCAACGCGTATCAACGCATATCAAATTAATATGTTAGCTGAGAGTCAAAATCATTTAGCTCCAAGAATTTTACATATCTTATGTTTCTTTTGCTTGGCCATACTTACCATCAAACGATACTTTAAAAATTATTAATCACAATCAATAGGGTTATGGTGCTACATTTGGTACAAAAAGCATGTGATGTTTTGCTATTCCTGCTCAGAATCACAAATGTAGAGTCATTACATTGCAAGTGCACACCATGCAAATGTGTAATGTTGCAAATATCCATCATCATAATAGCAATGAACAGTATAAATAGCTGAACCGTCTTAAGCACAATTTCCACCTCATTTCCATCTTTGCATTCTCTGTAGCAACTAGCACAGTGTAACAGTGACTCTAAGGTCAATGTAAAAAAATTTTTTTTTAATATAGCTTAAGGAAATAAATAAGGTTCTTGGCCTGGAGATCTTTCAATCTAAATAGTGACACAAAGTGTACACTTCAGGAAACAATTGAAGAAAGCAATAACCAGAGTCCAAATATGAAAATATTAAATTGTTAAGTGCTTATTACTTTCTGCTTATGTTCAATGGATTTAAGGATTCTGAATAGTAGAACTTTAAAATACAGTAACATTGCAAAATAAGAATATTAGTTCAAAATGTCCTCAATATCGGTTTTCCAGTGTGGGTGGAAGATATAAATATATAAAAGTCATTTGTCTGTATTCATTTGGTGAAATGAAGCAGGCCTTTAGTGTGGAAAGAGAAAGTTATGTTTGATTTCAAAGAGGCAGGACTGCCTCCATAAAAAGAAGCAATTTCTCAGGATAATAGCCTGGTTTCTGGGAATTATGGACTTCTTCACTAAAAAGGTTTAATCTAAACCATCCCTATAAGTTATATTGTAGATGATGATATTCTTTTGGAAAGGAAGATGATTTAGAGCTGTGTACCTAGTTATTATGTGGAAGGATGTCAGGGACGAAGCATGAAAGCATTTGAGGACCAGTCTGAGAATATTGAATTTGATTGGACAGGAAATAACCATTATACATTCTAGAACCAAACACTGATATGATGAATATAATATTTACCAAAAATTACTTTAACAGCCCTATGTAGGCTGAAAGAAGTAGAGAAAATATTGTAAATAGAAGCAATAAAGAATTTTAAATGTGTCTAAGGATCCTTGCACATTGCTGTCGTGATTTGGAAAGTGCATATACAAAATACCTGTGGATTAAAAACAGGAATCACCTCTGACTTCTGGTTGGTTGCAAAATGATCTAAAGAACACTAAATTTTAAGAATTCTTTGTAGTTATTCATTCTTTTAGTGGGATCTCAATATAAGCACTAAAAAATTTAGGAAAGGACATTTTTCTCCATCTAGAAATTTTCCTGAGTAATGTAATGAATGTTATGACAGAGGAATGAGTAGTAGACTTTAAGAATACAGAAAGTAACATTTAAATCAATGTTTTAAATTATTTGTGTCCCTTCCCAAAATACTTGAGAGACATACACTTTGCTATCATGAACAACGACCTCTGTGGCTGTGAATCTCAGAGCAGGGCCAGTCCCCGGAGGAGAAAGGGAGGTGGGTTTCTGTGTCTCTCTCTGTCTCCCCTCTCTTCTATCCAGAGCAGTGTCTGTTCTATAAAGGACCATGAGCTGTATCTATTTATCATGGGTTAATAGATCATCTATTATCTCTAGATTAGCTTGTGTGTAAATTACTTATTCATAAACTGGACATCAGCTTATTTATAGAGTACCCTCATCCTTTATGAGCAAGTGTTTGTACCTTTGCCAGAGATAAAAAAGTCTCCTTTTGCATTGCAAAATTAGATGCTACAATATATTTTCTCCTTTATTTACAGTTGCCTTTATTTAAAAGCTAGAAAATAATTTGCTTTTTATTGATCCAAATTCAACCCACCCAGCTGACAGAAATACAAAGATATTCACCTTCTCATAGATAATTTGCTGTAATGGGAACCTATTCCTAGCATGTTAGGGAGAGTTCTTTTCTACCAAGAAAGTACAAATTTTCTCTCCTAAGAAGACGTTAACTTGAACTGAAATGTAGAAAGTCATATTATATGTAAGTAAATAATTACAAGTTAATCTAGGTTCATCGTAAAGATACAGCTTAAAATAGTTTTTCAAAAATGTCTTGTTCAAAACTTTTTGAAACTGTGTGCATGGCCTCATGTTTTGCAAATAAGAGAATCTCATTCCTTATTTGATCATGTTCAAATATGTTTTCTTTCTTCTTTTTCCTTCCTAGTGTGCACTGGTTTGTGAATGTTCAGCCCCAGAAAGTGTGAGCAGAAAAGATAACCTACCTTTTTTGAATGCCGGTATGTACCTCAGTTTTGGAAACTTAAGTTCATTTCATTTTAATTTTCTAAGAAGTTGATACTGAACCTGGATACCATTCTCACAGAACCATTGCAAACATTTATTAAATATTGGTAATAATGGGAGTTAGCAGTGTAGAGGTAAACTTGACAATTCCATAAAAAATATATTTGTATATCTTGGCTAAATGGCAAAACAAATTCCTCTTATCTATTGGATTTTGTTTTATCTGAAATGAGACGTCATTTCAGATGATGGAGGAAGTATTAGAAATGTGAAGCTCGTAATTAGTTTGACTTTCTAATTCTAGAATTTAAAATAAAGTTGTTAAAACAGTATGTATATAGATTCAGTAGGAAAAGTTCATACATACATTTGTACATTCCAATCTGTGTGTGAATATATATATATCCATATACATGCAGTGTTAATAATGCTAATATATTTGAACTTCAAGAAGGCACTGAACAGTGTGGTAAATGATGACTTTGACATCTGATACAGTTACAAAACGTGATAATATACATATATGTAAATCATGGAACTAACTTCTGAATGATAACATACATTGTGTTACCAGTAGTGATAATATTAGCAAATAATGATTAGTACAATGACAAGCAAGATGCTAAATGCCTCGTATGCCTTGCCTTACCTTGTTTTCTAATATGTACTATGAAGAAGGCACTCTTATTATCTCCATTTTATAGATGAGGAAATTGTTCAAGATTACTACTTAGCCACAGCAGGTCCAACATTTAATCCGGTTTTAATCCCAATGCCTTTGCTCTTAATTACTAGATCGTGCTGTTACTAAAAAAGCCATTAATTAACAAGCTGGTATAACAGTAAAATAAACCTTAACATTTTCCTAGCCTTGCTATATTGTGCATTTCAACAGTGACATGGATAGCATGATAATCAGATTGAGTGATACCAAACTTCAAAATTACTAAGAAAGAACCCCTGAACAATGAGCAATTTTCCCCTGCAGAAACCCAGTAATAAGAAGAGATGGAGAAAGACATGCAACATTTTAAATCAGAGAACTCAAAATAAAATATAGCAACCAGAAGCACATGAATTATACTTAATAGAATGGAGGATTAAACCAAACAAGAGCAGCTACTTCTCAATCCTGGACCAAATGACATGTTTTAAAAAATGTTCATTAATGTTTTAATAAATGTTTATTAAATGTTTATTAATGTCAGGAAGAATGTGCATTAAACAGGGAAGGGGCTAGCTGCACAGTTACACCAGCCAGATACCATAAAAATACTTGATAAGTTATCTATGTGGCTAAAATAGCTAATGTATCCTCAAAGGGTCTTCCTCATATATGTTTTTTTCTTTTAAAAGCTGACCAAACCTCTAAACCTGGATTTCAGTACATCTAGATAATCTATTTAATTCTCCAAATGTCAATTTTGAGAAGTAAAATTGAATGTGAGAGATATTGCACTCATGTTAAATACAGTTTAAATGAATCAAATTATCATCAAAATCATCTACACTGTAATTATAAGACACTTTTTAAGTGATTCACTCATGTGAACCTTGTAATTTTTTTATGCACACAAAGGGAAATGCCATTTTAAAATACTGATTGGTTTAATATAAATTTCAAAGAGAAAGAGGTAAGTGGCTCTCAGAGTAGAAAGAAATATATCACCTAAGGAAGATGAGACAAAGGGAACATGAGAAAAATAAATCTGCACCTTCTGATCCTTGTGCCATAAACTCTGCAAGGCATGAGTTTTGGAAGCCTATTAACTCTTCCAAGTATCTAGGGTATGATTCCTAACCTTTGATTTGTAATATGACAGAGACAAGTGACATGGAGGTCTTGGGAGCAGCTACATTCTACAATTTAAATACACTCACTAACAGAGTGAAAGAGGATTGATTACTGCTTTCACTTTTCCTCGAGCTGATGGTTTTGGTGGTGATCCTACACTTTGTTCCGATGATTTTTTTCTGTGTCCTTGGTCCAGGCAATCTGAAAGTGCCGGGAACATTTGCCAAAAATAGTTTCTTTCTATGAAATTATTTTTTTAAATGCAGTCTTACTTATTTGGCTGCACTGGGTCTTAGTTGCAGCACATGCAATCACCGTTGCATCCTGTGGGAATCTTCTTTCCCTGATCAGGGATCGAACCTGGGTCACCTGCAATGCAGGGCAGATTCTTAACCACTGGATTACCAGGGAAATCCTACAGATATTTTCTATGAGCCTTCTTATATTAGGGAAGGTGAAGTCGCTCAGTCGTGTCCAGCTCTTTGTGACCCCATGGACTGTAGCCTGCCAGGCTCCTCTGTCGATGGGGTTTTCCAGGCCAGAATACTGGAGTGGGTTGCCATTTCCTTCTGCAGGGTATATTAGGGAAAGATAAGACAAAATGACTGTCAAATGTTCTAAAAGCTTGATTTTTAAAAAATTATTTTAAAATACAACTAAGTGATATATGTAAAACGCTTCTGTTCATAATCCTAAAGTGTATTGCACATGTACGGAATATGTAAGTAGAATATGCACCCTTGACTTTGGTCTATGTGTACATTGGTCTTTTGTTCTATTTATCCGTCTAAACTCAGCAACTTTGGAATTAATCTATTATATTCCCATGAGGTACTTTTTCACAATCTGTAGGCGGAGGGAGCTATTGACATTCTTCCCAAGCCTTTATATTCATGTATTATATGGAACTTGCCAGTCTCAAGTGAGTTATGAAGTTCTTACTGATTGAGTGCAAGAGGATGTCATAGCTCATAGCTGCTCTTCACTATTCTATTTATATCTCTAGAGGTTTAATGAATAACTCGGAAAATTCACTTATCTATTGTGAGACTCCAGAGAAAAAGCTCTTCCCTCTTGGGTCTCACTGTTTTCATGCCGCATTTGCCTCTCAAGTTGAACGTATATATTGGGAGCCTGGAGAGGTGAGGGGAGGAGGAGAAAAAAAGATGATGAGGAGGAGAGGAGGCAGAATTTACAACTCCATAAAAAAGATATATAAGTACTTTAGCTATACAGGAGAAAATAAGTTCCTTTGGGCTGTTGGACTTTGTATTCTCTGAAAGAGGAGATGAATTAGATGTAGTATTAAGAATTGTGAGGTTCTCATTTTGTTTGATTTTATAGTAGTTTTATCAAAGTTGTTGAAAAGTTACCTGTTTAATTATTGGTGTATTCATTTAAGCAAAATGGCAGTGAGAACACTTAAAACTATGTGTTGCTGGGGTGTTGCATCAGGGATGAGGGTAGGGAAAGTTAATTTTGAACACAGGGAAGTGTAAACAACCAAGTCTCTTACCTGGTCACAGAGCTGGGTGTCCATTAACTGAGTCGCCTTTGTCTACAGCAAAACAAGAACAAACGGGCTCTGGTGGTATTAATACCAGTGGCCTGAACAGGCTCTGTGAAGAACTGGTGTCACAGCCTGGATTTGCTAACAGCGGTGTGACCCTGAAGGACTGGTCAGCCTCTTTGGACATCGATACTTTGGGGATGACCAAACTGACCTCGACAGTCTTTGATTTCCTTTTTGGCCGTCCATGTCTGAAATCTAAAGAGCATAGTTTAGCTTTTGCTATGTCTTCCTTCATTATAGAAATATTTCATGAAAGTTTTCATTTTCATCAGTTTCACACGGAGTCCTATATCCAATTCTTTGTCACTTACAGTTGTCTTTCTCAGGAGTTATTTATATTTAATAAGTCTGGCCACAAGTAAACTCTTCAAAAAATGTTGTCAAGATCAACAATTCTCTCTAGATTTCCTGAACCTACCCATTTTCTTTGTTAAAGTATAATGCTGCAGAATACTTCAGCCCATGGACTTTGATATTTTCATGATCACTCAGAGAAGCTAATGGACCCTGTCATCGGTTCCTATTATCTTCACATTTTGAGTGAGTTTCCCTCTGTCAGCAAGCATTCGATCTGATACAGTGTCTTTCCTGTTGAATTCTATACTTCTTGAGTCGTGACAGTATCTATGATATTTTTGAAGGCCAGTTTCATGCTGTATATTAACGTGTATGCTGCCCATCCTCTTCCCAGAGGGTGTATCTGACAGCGATGAATTCCATGACTGTAAAACATCTCAATCTCAATGTGAGGACTACCCTGTTTTCAGTCCTCAATACAGATAGTTCCCTCCCTTTCTGGAGAGTTTATTGGTATTAATCTTCTTGCCTCAGGGATGAATCGCAAGTGTTCTCAAAGTAGTCCACTGTATCTTTTATTCTTTTCCCCCAGATAGGCTTAAGCCATCTACTTTCCCAGGCGGCACAAGTGGTAAATAGCCTGCCTGCCAGTGCAGGAGATGTAAGAGAAGTGGGTTCGATCCCTGGGTTGGGAAAATCCCTTGAAGGAGGACATGGCAAACCACTCCAGTATCCTTGCCTGGAGAATCCTATGGACAGGGGAGCCTGGCAGGCTGCAGTCCTTAGGGTCACAAAGAGTGAGACAAGACAAGTGACTTAGCACACACGCCCTATTGCTTTACTGAAGTTGCCTAATTATGAGCTGTTTAAGAAGAAGAAACATTGCTTATTTATTTCTGTGTCTCCAGGGACAGAAAGAAGTAGGAACTCAGCAGATATTTGTCAAATGACTGATAGTGGGTGTATCTTACCACTTGAATTTATGCTTCAGGTACACAAAACTGCACTGTTATTCTTCTGTCCCTGAGAAAGATGTTCAAGTTGAATTATTTCTGTTTAAAATGATTTATTACTTTCCCTAAAAATTGCTGTTAAATTCTCATTTTTAATTTTTTTTCTGCTTCGTTTGGCACCATATATTTTAATTGTCTTTCACAATACCGCATAACTGAACTAAGTACAGGCAACATTCTCCTCAATACCACCCCGTCTAAAGCAACTGGTGACTCTGAATATTTTGAGAAATATTCTGAGAGACTTTGAAAAATATTTCTCTCTATGTTCATTTCGAGTCCTAAGGAATTTCAGCCAAAAAAGCAAATCTCTTTGTTTTATCTGTTTTTTTTCCCTTTCCATTCATGAGGTACTAAATTAACTACCTTGTCAAAGTTTAGATCATATCAGTTTATAATAACAAAGGTATCTCGGTGGTATCTTTTTGCTCAGTTGTATCCGACTCTCTGCAACCCCATGGACTGTAGCCCACCAGGCTTCTCTGTCCACGGGATTTCCCAGGCAAGATTACTGCAACAGGTTGTCATTTCTTTCTCCAGGGAATCTTCCTGACCCAGTGACTGAACCTTCATCTCTTGTATCTCCTGCATTGGCAGGGGGGTTTCTTGACTAATGAGCCAACTGGGAAGCCTCATACATTCTTCATACTAGTTAAATAGATTTGCCCTTGTATTTATAACTCTATGCTATATAAAACATAGGACCATCTTGGCTTATAACATTGGCCTTTTATCCTTATACTCACTCACCAGATTTCTTTGCACTTTGCTGTTTTAATAAATCCAGTGGAGCCCATTGTCAATGCAAAGAAAAAAACGCACAACCGTAAAGATGAGAGCTATGTTTTATTAGGCAGACTTTCTCAGGACTTTGAGCCCGGGAGACAGAAGTCTCAGATCACTCTGAGGGACTGCTTTGAAGAGCCAGGCTGTATGGGAGTTTTTGCAACAAAGGGCAGGGAGCCAGAACATCAAAAGATTATTGATAATTAAGGAAAACCAGACATCTCAAGTTAATGAAATCAGCCCTTTTCTGTGTATAGGAAAAGGAAAGGAAAGTGAAGTCACTCAGTCGTGTCTGACTCTTTGCGACCCCATGGACCATAACCTACTAGGCTCCTCTGTCCATGGGATTTTCCAGGCAAGAGTACTGGAGTGCGTTGCCATTTCCTTCTCCAGGGGATCTTCCCAACCCAGGGATCAAACCCGGGTCTCCCGCATTGCAGGCAGATGCTTTACTATGTGAGCCACCAGGGAAGATGCAAGGTCTGGGCTCATTGCAGTCATTCCTTTAAGATGCTCCCCAGCTATCCGGGTCAAGTATCCTGTGTTCCCTCGTCCTGAGTTTGCTCAGAGTGCAGAGTCTGTCATGACTGCGGCGGGTGACAGCTGAATGGCAGACATTCTTTGTTTTCATTCTGAGTTTCCTCAGGACTCTCCCTCCAGGTGGCTGCCATGTGATGGCTTGATGTCTGTAACATCTTTTGTTTCCTAATATGGTTGGTAGCGTTAGTAGTTCACACCATTAACCTTGCTCTTTGGGAATTTTCATGTTTTCTTTACTGTGTATTAATATAGAGGGTTAAGTAGCTTGAGTGAAACAGTAAATTTCTTTATCTATTAATAGTAATCAATGAAATCATCAGATACTTTTAATACTTCAGCTTTGTTCCTGCTGTATCACCCCATCTATTGCCTGCCTTATGTAAACTAGAAGGAAAATAAAGACAAGAAGATGATATAGTCAAAAAGGTAGTATTTTGTGGACACATATGAGAAGGACTTTCAGCTCTGGTGTTCCTTCATTCTGATGCCTGTGCTCTTCATTGAAGTGAGGTTTTTAGTTATGTCATTCCCTCTTGCATGTTCTCTTCTCAATTTACACAGTCAGGGCCATTCTGTTTTCCTACTAGGGGAAGTAATGATTGGCTTCCCAGGTGGCTCAGTGGTAAAGAACCCATCTGCCAGTACAGGAGATGCAAGAGACGCAAGTTCAATCCCTGGGTCGGGAAGATCCCCTGGACAAAGGAATGGCTATACACTCCAGTATTCTTGCCTGGGAAATGAGGAGATAAAATGAAGGTTAAGAAAACAGCACAGTCACGGCCTTCACAAAGTTTACCTTTTAATGGGGGGCACAGAGCAGTAAACAGACAATTATAGCACAACTGGTAAGAACCATGATAGAGAGGGGGATGGGGAGCACCAAGGAGAGACACCTATAGGGAGGGAGGAGATGGAAGTCAAGGAGGACCTCCTGGAGGAGGTATGAGTTGAGCTGGGTTTATGGGATAATTACCTGTAGCTAGGAAAAAGGAGCATTCCTTTGAGATTCAGAGAATGCCTTAAGCAGAGGCAAAATGCCAAGAAGCAACTTGAGTTCTATGAACTGCACAGGTCATTCCAGGTTGTTCAGCATGAAAGATGAACCAGAAAGGGACACTTTTCTAGATTTTTCCTTTCCTTTAATGACTGGATTAGAATTATTGTTGTTGTTGTTGTTCTGTCACTCAGTTGTGTTCACCTCTTTGTAACCCCATGGGCTGCAGAACGACAGGCCTCCCTGTCCTTCACCATCCCCGGAGCTTGCTCAAACTCATGTCTATTGAGTCAGTGACGCCATCGAACCATCTCGTCCTCTCTCATTCCCTTCTCCTCCCACCTTCCATCTTTCCCAAGATCAGGGTCTTTTCTAATGAGTTGGCTCTTCACATCAGGTGGCCAAAGTATTGGAGCTTCACCTTCAGCATCAATCCTTCCAATGAATATTCAGGACTGATTTCCTTTAGGATTAACTGCTTTGATCTCCTTGCTGTCCAAGAGACTCTCAAGAGTCTTCTCCAACACCACAGTTCAAAAGCATCAGTTCTTTGATGCTCAACCTTCTTTATGGTCCAGCTCTTACATCCATACATGACTACTGGAAAAACCATAGCTTTGACTATATGGACCTTTGTCAGCAAAGTAATTTCTCTGCCTTTTAATATGCTGTGTAGTGAGATCAAATTGCCAATATCTGCTGGATCATGTAAAAAGCAAGAGAGTTCCAGAGAAACATCTATTTCTGCCTTATTGACTATGCCAAAGCCTTTGACTGTGTGGATCACAAGAAACTGTGGAAAATTCTGAAAGAGATGGGAATACCAGACCACCTAACCTGCCTCTTGAGAAATCTGTATGCAAGCCAGGAAGCAACAGTTAGAACTGGACATGGAACAACAGACTGGTTCCAAATAGGAAAAGGAGTACGTCAAGGCTGTATATTGTCACCCTGCTTATTTAACTTATATGCAGAATACATCAGGAGAAACGCTGGTCTGGAAGAAGCACAAGCTGGAATCAAGATTTGCAAGGAGATCCAACCAGTCCATTCTGAAGGAGATCAACCCTGGGATTTCTTTGGAAGGAATGATGCTAAAGCTGAAACTCCAGTACTTTGGCCACCTCATGCGAAGAGTTGACTCATTGGAAAAGACTTTGATGCTGGGAGGGATTGGGGGCAGGAGGAGAAGAGGACGACCGAGGATGAGATGGCTGGATGGTATCACGGACTCGATGGATGTGAGTCTGAGTGAACTCTGGGAGTGGGTGATGGACAGGGAGGCCTAGCGTGCTGCTCTTCATGGGGTCTCAAAGAGTCGGACACGACTGAGCGACTGAACTGAACTAGTGTTTGTCATAGCTTTTCTTCCAAGGAGCAAACATCTTTTAATTTCATGGCTGACCATCTGCAGTGATTTTGGAGCCCAAGAAAATAAAGTCTGTCACTGTTTCCATTGTTTCCCCATCTCTTTGCCATGAAGTGATGGGACTGGATGATGAGAATAAACAGAACAAATCATTGAAAGTACAATGAATGAAACCAATCACTTCTCTGACCAACCAAAGTTGAAAATACAAATTGTACATACTGAACTCGCCAGTTATCACGAGTTGGAGACTAAATTCCCACAAATACTGCCTTTATGTTTTATTCTGACATCTGTAATAGTTTTTCTTGTTTATGGCCTTGAATTGAACATGGAGTGCTGGGGGCTTGTGGGCTTGCTACACAAGGGGAGCAGCACTTTTCCAACTCAGCTTATATCCTATTTCTATTCTTATTTTTTTGATGCTTCAAAGCAACACAAGCAATAACACAGTATAGATTGTATGACACACCTAAAGAAAAGTAATTTTAAAAGTTTGAGGGACTTAATTTTTTAACAGTTTATTTCATCTTCATTATTTTAGCGGTCTCTCTCTGCTGTTTTTCCGAGCTCCTGTCATCTTTTCTTATGTTCTCTTTCCTATAACCATGCTTAGGACAGTCTTTTTGTGATTCTTGTTTAGGTTTTTTTTAGATCTCATTTAATCTTAAGAGCCAATCTACATTTAAGATGTGTGTATATAAAGCTAAGATATTTTCAACTACAAATGAGAGAGTGTCATTATCTAATCGGATTACCCAGACTTATCTTCTCTAAGTATTATCCAGCATTTGGAGAGGAGGAAATGCTTGTACATTCAGCTGAATAGTGAAACTATTAAACAACTGCATGATTAAAAGCTACCAAACGAACAGATTCTCTACAAGAATCTACAGGACATTAAAATAGTGATTTTGTAAAGATGGAAGCTAATAAAGTCAGATTCCATTTATATGTGTGATTTCTACCACCTCCTGAAGGCAAGAAATTGCATGAAGATAATCACAGATGAGCGCTTCCCTGGTGGCTCAGACGGTAAAGAATCCTCTTGCAGTGTGGGAGATCTGTGTTCATCCCTGGGTTGGGAAGATCCCCTGGAGAAAGGCATGGTGACCCACTCCAGTATTCTCAACTGGAGAATTCTCATGGACAGAGGAGCCTGGCAGGCAACAGTCCATGGGGTTGCAAAGAGTAGAGCACTACTGAGTGACTAAGCACAATCGCAGATAAGCTTTGTCTGGAGAACTATATTAAAGACAACCTGATGAGATAACTGTTTCACATTTTGATGATCCCTTCAACCCTGAATCCATATTCCCAAAAGTAAAGTGAAAGTGTTAGTTGCTCAGTGTTAGTTGCTCAGTGAAAGTGTTAGTTGCTCAGTGTCCTTGCGACCCCATATAGCCCACCAGGCTCCTCTGTCCATGGAATTATCCGGGCAAGAATACTGGAGTGGGTAACCATTTCCTTCTCCAGGGAATTCTCCTGACCCAGGGATCGAACCTGGGTCTCCTGTATTTCCAAAATTCCATCTAATCCTCTGATGTCCCAACACAGAAATAGAAAAGAATCGAGCCTATGATGCCTCTCTGGTTTATCTTTTTCCACCCAGGTTGCTTGAACAGCCATCTTTTTTTTATGCGCCACCTATGTGCTGGCTTTGTTGAACATATCCTTGGCATCTTTACCTTGGTAATTTAGAACTGGAGCACTTGGCTTCCACAATTGCTGAAAGCCATAGACAAGCAGGTGGTGTGCTACCTTATTAAAAAGGCCCTTCCTTGTGGCTCAGACGGTAAGACGTCTGCCTACACTGTGGGAGACCCGGGTTCGAGCCCTGGGTCGGGAAGATCCTCTGGAGAAGGAAATGGCACCCCACTCCAGTACTCTTGCCTGGAAAATCCCATGGACGGAGGAGCCCGGTAGGCTACAGTCCATGGGGTCACAAAGAGTCGGACACGACTGAGTGACTTCACTCTTACAGTGTCTGGAATAAACAATCTAGACAGTTGAGTTGTGCTGTAATTTTAGGAGAAACATATCTGTCATTTGCTTTCTGTCCCTGTGTTCACCTTAGGGGGTAGATCTCAGAGGGAATGTGTTCAGATCTGGACTAGCTTAGAACTTTATTCTTTTTTTTTTTCATAAATGTATTCATTTTAATTGAAGGCTAATTACTTTACAATATTGTAGTTAAGTCATTATTAGAACCATGGCGGGATCTAAAATCTCTTTACTGTTATTCTCTTGGTAGAATCTATCACATGATATTTTTAGCAGTTGTTCTGGCAAAAGCAATGGAAAAAAGGAAGACTATGCCGGGCTTTCTAAAAATAACTTATAATAGATGTTAGATAGTTGTTGTTAGTGTTTTCAGTCACATGACTCTTGGGACATTATGGACTGTAGCCCACCAAATTCCTCCCTGGAATTTTCCAGGCAAGAGTACTGGAGAGAGTTGGCACAACCTACTCCAGGGCATCTTCCTGACCCAGGAATCGATTCCACATCTCCTGCACTGGCAGGTGAATTCTTTACCACCGAGCCATGTGGGAAGTGAGTTGAGCTTATTATATGGTCAGCAATGCACCTTTTATATGAAGAAACATTTGGCATCAGTGGAAAGCCAGAGCTGAAAGTGGTGGGCTCATTTCTACAGCTGGAGTGTGTATGCAGAGTGGTTGAAATTGTGTCTCTGCTATAGGGCAGAAACATTTCTGAAATGACAAAATCATTCGTTACTTATGGCCCACTGTTCAATGTTTGATACATGAATACCATGACTTTCTTTTATGTGAGGATGGCAAACATCTTCCCACTGTGAACCCAGCAAAATTTTGAGCTGAGAACATCTCTGATCTGTAACCAGTGGCACAAATTTCATGGTAATTAAAAGTCAGACCATATATTGAATTTTAAAAATTTATTTATTTTTAATTGAAGGATAATTGCTTTACAGTATTGTGTTGGTTTCTGCCATACATCAATATGAATCAGCCATAGGTATACATATGTCCACACCTTCTTGAACCTTCCTCCCACCTCCCATCCCATCCCACCCCTCTAGGTTGTCGCTGAGCACCAGTTTGCATTCCCTGAGGCATACAGGAAGTTCCCACTGGCTATCTGTTTTATATAAGGTAGCGTATATGTTTCCATGCTGCTGTGTCTGTTCATCACCCCCCACAACATTGTTCATAAGTGTGTTCTTTACATCTGCATCTCCACTGTTGCCCTGTGAATAAGGTCATCAGTACCATCTTTCTAGATTCCGTATGTATGTGTTAATACACTTTGTATTTTTCTCTTTCTGACATGCTTCACTCTATACAAGAGGCTCCAGGTTCATCCACCTCATCATCACTGATTCAGATACATTGCTTTTTCTGACTGAGTAATGCGTTGTATATATGTACCACAGCTTCCTTATCCATGCCTCTGTCAATGGGCATCTAGGTTGCGTCCGTGTCCGAGCTATTGTAAATAGTGCTGCAAGGAACACTGGGGTACATGTGTCTTTTTCAATTATGATTTTCTCAAGGAATATATCCCAGTAGTGGGATTGTTGGGTCACACAGTAGCTTTATTCCTGATTTTTTAAATTATCGTCATAGTGTTTTCCTCAATGGTTGTATCAATTTACATTCCCACCAGTAGTGCGAGAGGGTTCTCTTTTCTCCATATCTTCTCCAGCATTTATTGTTCATATGTTTTTTGATGATGGCCGTTCTGACTGGGTGAGGTGATATCTCATTGTACTTTTGACTTGCATTTCTCTAATAATGAGCAGTGTTGAGCATCTTTTCATGTATTTGTTAGCCATCTGTATGTCTTCTTTGGAGAAATATCTGCTTAGGTCTTTTGCCCACTTTTTGATTGGGTTGTTTGTTTTTCTGGTATTGAGTTGCATGAGCTACTTGTATATTTTGGAAATTAATCCTTTGTCAGTTGTTTTATTTGCTGTTATTTTCTCCCATTCTGAGGGTTGCCTTTTCACCTTGTTTATGGTTTCCTTTGCTGTGCAGAAGTTTTTAAGTTTAATTGTGTCCCACTTGTTCATTCTTGTTTTTATTTCCATTACTGTAGGTGGTGGATCATAGAGGATCTTGCTGTGATTTATGTCACAGAGTGTTCTGCCTACATTTTCCTCTAAGAGTTTTGTAGTCTTTGCAGACCATATACTGATTTTTTATTTTCTGTTATATGACATTTTAGGATACAGAGTAGAGTAGATGTTCTTGCTTTTAGTAGGTTTTCAATAAGCAGTGCTGCTGGATCAAACTGGGGTGTAAAGTGGATTCTACTACGTCTGCATTGAGACCCTTGTAACTATCTAAAATTTAGTATCACTGTTTAGAGATTTATGAGTTTCAAAAGCTTAGAATGTATAGCATGAAAGTTAGATTGGAGACATTATTGGGAATTCTGGGAGGTAGATCAAGTGACCTGATTTTTTGTTTATAATTTGCCTCAAGCGTTTTCCTTAAAAACTAGCAGTGTTTTCACAGGGTCTTGGACCTTGTATCTGGGGTGGTCACAGGAGAATTCCAGAGCACATTAATCATACTGTCCTTGATGTCTACTTACGTTATTTCAACAAAGGTTTATATTTAGAATACATTGAAGAGCATTAACATGAAACAGTAGAATCAAAAGTTGAAGGACTGGTTTTGAGATAAATAAAATAAGGAATATTATATTTTGCAACCTAATTAAAAGTATAAATCTTCTAAAAATAATTATTGTTTTATTAAAGGCAAGAAAATCCCAAGGATTTTTAACCATGGTTTGGAAGATACAAAGATTCTGTGTAATCTTGAAAAAAAAAAAAAACACAGAGGTTAATAAGCAGTACATGTACTAAATATAGATAACCCAAGTAATTGAATATTTACTTAGATTCAGTTCAGTTCAGTTCAGTTCAGTCGCTCAGTGGTGTCTGACTCTTTGCGACCCCATGAATCACAGCACGCCAGGCCTCCCTGTCCATCACCAACTCCCAGAGTCATTCAGACTCACGTCCATTGAGTCAGTGATGCCATCCAGCCATCTCATCCTCGGTTGTTCCCTTCTCCTCCTGCCCCCAATCCCTCCCAGCATCAGAGTCTTTTCCAATGAGTCAATTCTTCGTATGAGGTGGCCAAAGTACTGGAGTTTCAGCTTTAGCATCATTCCTTCCAAAGAAATCCCAGGGTTGATCTCCTTCAGAATGGACTGGTTGGATCTCCTTGCAGTCCAAGGGACTCTCAGGAGTCTTCTCCAACACCACAGTTCAAAAGCATCAATTCTTCAGTGCTCAGCCTTCTTCACAGTCCAACTCTCACATCCAAACATGACTACTGGAAAAACCATAGCCTTGACTAGAAGGACTTTAGTCGACAAAGTAATTAGATTACAAAGAGAAAATTTGGAGAGAGGCTGAGTTTTTATCTTACTATAAAATGATTCATTTATATTCCTGACCATGTTAGTTATATTAGAATTCCTAATATCCTATAAATGATTTAGCTTGACTTACAATATATTGAATTGCCTACATATATATATATTCTTTTCCAAGTCTATGACAATAGAGATTTTAGTAAAATTCTTACATCTTTGAAATATTGTCACTTTAAAGATGAATTAAATAGCTTCTTTAAATAGTTTCTTTCATGGGTTGTAGGTTTCTGAATTTCGCATAAAAGGAACTATATCTGATAAAGGCAAATATCCAAATTACGTAAAGAATTCCTACAACTCAATAACAACAAAAAAAAAATCTGATTAAAAATGGGCAGAGGATCTGAATAGATGTTTTTTCAAAGAAGACATAAAGGTGGCCAGCAAGTACATGAAAAATTACTTAACATCACCAATCATGAGGGAAATGCAAATCAAAACCACAGTGAGATATCATCTCACATCTGTTTGAAAGGGTATCAAAAATACAAGATATAACAAGTATTATTGGCAAGGATGTGGAGAATAGGAAACTTTTGTGCACTGTTGATGGCAATGTTAAGTGGTACTGCCACTATGGAAAACAATATGGAGATTTCCTAAAAAACTAAAAGAAGAACTACCATGTGATCCAGCACTGCCTCTTCTGTGTATTTATACAAAGTAAATGAAAATATTAATTCAAAAAGATACATGCATCCCAGTGTTCATTGCAGTATTATTTTCAGTGGACAAGGCATGGAAACAACCTCAGCATCCACAGATGAATGGATAAAAAATGTGATATACAGATCACACATACACACTGAATAGAATATTATTCAGCCATAACAAAGAATGAAAGCTTGCCATTTGTGACAACATGGATAGACCTTGAGGGCATTATGCTAAGTGAAATGTCAGACAGAGAAAGACAGCTACTGTATGATTTCACTTATATGTAGCATCTGAAAACAAACCAAAGCATAGCAAATTAAAAAAAAAAAAGAACTCATGCAGACAAAGACAGACTGGTGGTTTCCAGAGATGAGGGACAGGGGATGGGAGTGAAGGTATCAAAACATGCAGATTTTTAGTTATAAAATAGTTTTGAGGACATAATATGCAGCATGATGATTATAGTTAATAATACTGTTTTGCATGTTTGAAAGTTCCTGAGAGAGATTTTTAAAGTTCTCATCACAAGAAAAAATTTGTGATTATGTATGGTGACAGATGTTAATAAGACTCATTGTGGTAATCATTTAACAATATATACAAACAGTGAGTCATTACATTGTATACCTGCAACTAGTATAAGGTGAAGGTGAAGATGAAGTCACTCAGTCGTGTCCGACTCTTTGCGACCCCGTGGACTGTAACCTACTAGGCTTCTCTGTGCATGGGATTCTCCAGGCAAGAATACTGGAGTGGATTGCCATTTCCTTCTCCAGGGGATCTTCCCGACCCAGGGATCGAACCCAGGTCTCCCGCATTAGAGGTAGACGCTTTAACCTCTGAGCCACCAGGGAAGCCCGCAACTAGTATAATATTATGTCAATTATAATTCACCAAAATGAGAAAGTGTAATTAGCCTTAAATATGGTCATAAGACTTAAAGGTCATGTTTATGGCAAACATATAATCCTTTTGGACATATAATACTGGATTTAAAATATTGTGTCTCAATGTACTGGAAATATACTACTGTTTCCTGGCTTCTATTGGTGTTTTTATCTTCCTTCGTAGCTCAGTGGGTAAAGAATCTGCCTGAAATGGCAGGAGACCCAGGTTGATTCCTGGGTTGGAAGATCCCCTGGAGTAGAAAATGGCAACCCACTCCAGTATTCTTGCCTGGAGAATCCTATGGACAGAGGAGTCTGGCAGGCTACAGTCCCCATGGGGTTGCAAGAATCGGACACTACTTAGTGACTAAACCACATTGGTGTTTTTAAAAAGTGCACATTCTAGATAACATAGGAAATAGAGAAGTGTAATTGGAGCTTTGAATCTGGTTATTGAAGAATGAGATGTTTGCTATCAAGGTTTCTGATGTACTTTTTTTGAAATTTTAATTGGAAGCTAATTACTTTACAATATTGTAGTGGTTTTTGCCATACATTGATATGAATCAGCCATGGGTTTACATCTGTTCCCCATCCTGAACCCCCTTCCCACCTCCCTCCCTATTCCATCCCTCAGGGTCATCCCAGTGCACCAGCCCTGAGCACCCTGTCTCATGCATCGAACCTGGACTGGTAATCTGTTTCGCATATGATAATATACATGTTTCACTGCTAATCTCTCAAATCATCCCACCCTCACCTTCTCCTACAGAGTCCAAAAGACCGTTCTATAAATCTGTGTCTCTTTTGCTGTCTTGCATACAGGGTCATCATTAACATCTTTCTAAATTCCATATATATGTGTTAGCATACTGTATTGGTGTTTTTCTTTCTGACTTATTTCACTATGTTTAATAGGCTCCACTTTCATCCACCTCATTAGAACTGATTCAAATGTATTCTTTTTAATGACTGAGTAATATTCCATTGTGTATTTGTACCACAACTTTCTTATCCATTTGTCTGCTGATGGATATCTGGTTGCTTCCATATCCTGGCTATTATAAACAGTGCTACGATGAACGTTGAGGTACATGTGTCTCTTTCAGTTCTGGTTTCCTCAGTGTGTATGCCCAGCAGTGGGATTGCTATTTCCAATTTTTTAAGGAATCTCCACACTGTTCTCCATAGTGGCATTCTCCATAGTTTGCATTCCCACCAACAGTGTAAGAGGGTTCCCTTTTCTCCACACCCTCCCCAGCATTTATTGTTTATAGACTTTTGGAACCCACTCCAGTGTTCTTGCCTGGCGAATCCCAGGGACGGGGGAGCCTGCTAGGCTGCCGTCTGTGGGGTCGCACAAAGTTGGACACGACTGAAGCGACTTAGCAGCAGACTTTTGGATGGCAGCCATTCTGACTGGTGTGAGATGGTACCTCCTTAACAATGATAATGTCCAGACTGAGCCACTGAGAATGTGGTTGCAGAATGGATGAATAGTTCCTCATTTTAATGCTCAGAAATATATATGTATGTATGTGTATGTATATATATTTATCCAATTAATAAATGTAGTAAAGGCTTATTGGCTTCCCAGATGGTGCTAGTGGTAAAGAACCTGCCTGCCAATGCAGGAGACACAGATTTTATCCCTGGGTCAGGAAGATCCCCTGGAGGAGGGCATGGCAAGTCACTCCAGTGTTCTTGCCTGGAGAACCTCATGGACAGAGGCTCCTGGCAGGCTACAGTCCATAGCGTTGCAAATGGTCAGACACAACTGAAGTGACTTAGCACACATGCATTCACAGGCTTTTGGAACTCTGAAATGTTGAAAGGTGTTTTACTCTATACACTGAAGAGATTTGGGCCACATTCCAGGCTGGGCATTATTAAAGTCTTACATCCACTTCAATATCAAATTCTGTTTTTAGTTAGCTTTATTGGTAAACTGGAGCCAAATAATCATAGATACTTGACTGATGATTGACTTGACATTTTGTTTTTCACTGAACTTTGATGTATTTCTCTTACATTCATTGCCCAACAGCAGTGGAGATAAAACCTTGCCCTGAAATATAGGGCTTGGTAATGCAGCAGGGATGCTGGCCTCATAAAAGGTGTCTCAAGTATTATCTTAATATCTAGTCTTACACTTTTTCTTTTAATCTTTTAAAATCCTTAGTGATATGACCATGTTGCTTTTCCCCTAATCACTGCCCATCCACCCCAAATATTCAGTTTGTTCCGTAGTCTCCCTCTTCTGCTTCTAATAACGTATGGCTTCAGGAAAGTATGTTATTGACTTAGTGGCACTGAAGTATGAATAATATTTGAATTTTAATAGATCTTAAACCAGGAATAAACCTTTTGACATTTAAGAAATAAGTCACTTTTGGTAGTAGGGTCATTTAGAACCTTTAATATAACATATCAGTTGTCACCTACTGTGTTAAGTGGGTAAAGTTGACTAAGAGTGATTGGAAGAAATTCAGGAATAAATTTTTTCAAAGTATGTATGATATATAAATCCATATATTTTCATCTATAGTTATAAATACATATACTATAAGGAAATCTTTAGAAGGGAAAAGAATTATTAGGCAGTATATCAGAGAACCACAGTGGCCACTTTATGAATTGGAATTTGACGTATCACTTTTTAATTTAATAAAGACTGATGTCCCAGAAGCTACTGAAAAAAATAAAGTGTATGGAGAAAATTCTTAGGAACTCAGATACACTATGGGTTATAATAAAATAATTTTCATTAAATAAATAATCAGAATGGTAGCCTGATTAATGATTTTGTTAATTGATCTTTATCTAATGGACATATCTTAATAATCTGACTATTAACCACCTTGACTTTTGTTTCCTTTTCCAGTGTTAAAGAACCCAGTGTGTAAATTATACAGATTTCCCACTTCTGACAATAAGTGGATGCAAATCCGGGAGCAGATGTCAGAGAGCATACTTTCTTTTCATATTCCTAAGGAATTGATCTCTCTTCAAATCAAAGAAGATTTGTGTAGGTAAGAGAAAATGGTTTATGATCATCTCTTACATTAATTACTTTTTCTATAAAACATTTTCTCTTTTTTTATTTTGGTCTTTAAAATTTTTATTTTATATTGGACTGTCATTGATTTACAAGATTGTGTTAGTTTCTGGTGTACAGCTAAGTGATTCAGTTATACATATGTGCATGCATGCTAAGTGGCTTCAGTTATATTTGACTCTTTGCAACTCCATGGACTGTAGCCCACCAGGATCCTTTGTCCACGGGATTTTCCCAGCAAGAATACTACAGTGGGTTGCTATTCCCTCCTCCAGGGAATCTTCCTGACTCGAGAAAAACCTGTCTCCTGCTGAGTCACTGGGGAAGCCCATATATACATATATATCCATTCTTTTTCATATTCTTTTCCCATATAGGTTATTACAGAATATTGAGTACAATTCTCTGAGCTCTACAGTAGGACCCTACTGCTAATTCATTTTATACACCCAAGTGTGTATCTGTTAATCCCAAACTCCCAATTTATCGAACACCTCACCTTTCCTCTTTGGTAACCATAGTTTGTTTTCTAAGTTTGTGAGTCTTTCTATTTTATAAGTAAGTTCAAGTGTATTATTTTTCTAAGGGTCTGAATATAAGCAGTATATTTGTCTTTCTCTGTCTGACTTATTTCACATCATAAAGTATGATGCTAACATAAAAATCAAGACTGGCATTGTCCAGTATGTTTGGCTGCTAGAATTAATTGTATTAATTGTATTAATCATATTGCAAGTGATTAATGCAATTAATCACTTGCAATATGAACAGTTCAATTTGAGATGTTACATATGTGTAAAATACAAACTGGTTTTCAAATTCTTCACACACAAATGAGAAAGACCAATTTCATAATGAAAGGTTAAATAACATTTTGGCTATATTGGTGTTAAATACAATATATTATTAATTTTATATGCATCTTTTTGCTCTTTATATATGACTACTGAGCACTTGAAAGTTTTTCATCACATATGTGATCCTCATTTATAGCTTACATTATACCTTTTTATTTATTTATTTTTATTGAAGGATAATTGCTTTACAGAATTTTGTTGTTTTCTGTCAAATCTCAACCTGAATCAGCCTTAGGTATACATATATGCTCTCCCTTCTGAACTTCCCTCCCATCTCCCTCCCCATCCCACCCCTCTAGGCTGATACAGAGCCCCTGTTTGAGTATCTTAGCCATACATCTAATTCCCGTTGCCTATCTACTTAACATATGGTAATGTAAGTTTCCTTCTTACTCTTTCCATACATCTCACCATCTCCTCCCTTCTCCCCATATCCATAAGTCTAGTCTCTATGTCTGTTTCTCCATTGCTGCCCTGTAAGTAAATTCTTCAGAACCATTTTTCTGGAGTCCGTATATTTGTGTTAAAATACAATATTTATCTTTCTCTTTATGACTCATTTCACTCTGTATAATAGGTTCTAGATTCATCCACCTCATTAGAACTGACTCAAAGGTGTTCCTTTTTATGGCTGAGTAATATTTCCTTGTGTATATGTACCACAACTTCTTTATCCAGTCATCTGTCAGTGGACATCTAGGTTATTTGCATGTTCTAGCTATTGTAAATAGTGCTGCAATGAACAATGGGATATATGTGTCTTTTTCAATTTTGGTTTCCTCAGGGTATATGCCTAGGAGTGGGATTGCTGGGTCATTTGGTGGTTTTATTCTTAGTTTTTTTTTTTTTTTTTCTTTCATATATAGTACTATGTATTTGTTAATAATTCAAACAAAAACTGGTACACAAATATTCATAGTGACATTATTCACAATAGCTCAAAGGTAGAACCCATTCAAGTGTCCATCGGTGGGTGACTGAATATGCAACACAGGGTATATTCAAAAGCTTGAACAGTATTCTACCATACAAAAAAGTACATTGAATGGTGCTGCCACTGTGCAAGACATTACAGAAATTACTCCAAAACTAACACATGGAATAAATAAACAGTTCAATTCTAATTCATGCTGTGTACCCAAAAGGCTTGGGAAAAGGGGCTGAAAAAATGCATACTTCTGCAGTCATAGTTACAGCATGATTCACACTGGCAAACAAACAGAAGTAATCTAAGTGTCCATGGCAGCCAATTCCATAAACAAATTGTGGTATACACACAATGGAATCTGATTCGGCCCTTCAAAGTCAGTAATTCTGACAATGCTACAATGTGGACGAACCTTATGGTCATTATATTAAGTGAAATAAACCAGACCAAAAAAGGACAAACGTTCTGTGATTCCACTAGTATGAGATATCTAAACAAGTTAAATCCAAAGCCAGAAAAAGCAGAAAGTGATTCCCATGGATCGAAGACAGTTCTTGTTTCAGGGACCCTAATTTCCCTTGGGGAAACTGACTTCCCATGATATCTCCAAAACCAATTATACAAATAATTGGAAGCCACATCCAATCAAATGAATGTAGTCATAATTTTACAGTTTACATCAACCTCACTCAAACTTCTCAATAGACAAAAGGCAAAACTGTATCTATGATACCTCAGTTCAGTTCAGTTCAGTCGCCCAGTTGCGTCCGACTCCCCGCGACCCCATGAATCGCAGCACGCCAGGCCTCCCTGTCCACCACCAACTCCCGGATTCCGCCCAGACCCTCTCTATACATCTTCCATAGTCACTATATCAATTTACATGCCCACAAACAGTGCAAGAGCCTTTCCTTTTCTGCACACCCTCTCCAGCATTTATTATTTGTAGACTTTTTGATGATGGCCATTCTGAGCGGTGTGAGGTGATATCACATTGTTTTGATTTCCTTTTCTCTAATAATGAGCATTGTTAAGCATCTTTTCATGTGTTTGTTAGCCATCTGTATGTCTTCTTTGGAGAAATGTCTGTTTAGGTCGTTTGCCCACGTTTTGATTGGGTTGTTTGTTTTTCTGGTATTGAGTTGTATGAACTGCTTGTATGTTTTGGAAATTAATCCTTTGTCAGTTGTTTCATTTGCTATTATTTTCTCTCATTCTGAAGGTTGTCTTTTCACCTTGCTTATAGTTGCCTTTGCTGTGCAAAAGCTTTTAGGTTTAATCGGGTCCCACTTGTTTACTTTTAATTTTATTTCCATTACTCTAGGAGGTGGGTCATAGAGGATCTTGCTTTGATTTATGTCATTGGGTGTTCTGCCTCTGTTTTCCTGTAAGAGTTTTATAGTTTCTGGTCTTACATTTAGGTCTTTAATCCATGTTGAGTTTCTCTTTGTGTATGGTGTTAGGAAGTGTTCTAATTTCATTCTTTTGCATGTAGCTGTCCAGTTTTCCCAGCACCATTTATTGAAGAGGCTGCCTTTGCCCCATTACCTATTGTTGCCTCCTTTGTCAAATATAAGGTACCCATAGATGCCTGGGTTTATTTCTGGGCTTTCTATCTTGTTCCATTGGTCTGTATTTCTGTTTTTTATGCCAGTACCATACTGTCTTGTAGACTGTGGCTTTGTAATATAATCTGAAGTCAGGAAGGTTGATTCCTTCAGCTCCATTCTTCTTTTTCAGGACTGCTTTGGCTATTTGGGATCTTTTGTGTTTCCATATGAGTTGTGAAATTTTTTCTTCTAGTTCTGTGAAAAATGTCTTTGGTAATTTGATTGGTATCACACTGAATCTGTAGATTGCATTTGGTAATATAATTATTTTTATAATATTGATTCTTCCTACCCAGGAACATGGGATATCTCTCCATCTGTTTGTTTCATTTTTTATTTCTTTCATCAGTGTCTTATAATTTTCTATGTACAGTTCTTTTGTCTCCTTCAGTTCAGTTCAGTTGCTCAGTCATGTCCAACTCTTTGCAACACCATGAATCGCAGCATGCCAGGCCTCCCTGTCCATCACCAACTCTCACAGTTCACTCAGACTCACGTCCATCGAGTCAGTGATGCCATCCAGCCATCTCATCCTCTGTCGTCCCTTTCTCCTGCCCCCAATCCCTCCCAGCATCAAAGTCTTTTCCAATGAGTCAACTCTTCGTATGAGGTGGCCAAAGTACTGGAGTTTCAGCTTGAGCATCATTCCTTCCAAAGAAATCCCAGTGTTGATCTCCTTCAGAATGGACTGGTTGGATCTCCTTGCAGTCCATGGGACTCTCTCAAGAGTCTTCTCCAACACCATAGTTCAAAAGCATCAATTCTTCGGCGCTCAGCCTTTTTCACAGTCCAACTCTCACATCCATACATGACCACAGGAAAAACCATAGCCTTGACTAGACAGACCTTTGTTGGCGAAGTAATGTCTCTGCTTTTGAATATGCTATCTAGATTGGTAATAACTTTGTCTCCTTAGGTGAGTTTATTCCTAGATATTTAATCATTTTTGTTACAATGGTGAATGGGATTGATTCCTTAATTTCTCTTTCTGATTTTTCATTGTTAATATATAGAAATGCAAGTGATTTCTGTGTATTGATTTTGTATCCTGCAACTTTGCTAAATTCACTGATTAGCTCTAGGAATTTTCTGATACTATTTTTAGGGGTTTTTATGTACAGTATCATGTCATCTGCAAACAGTGAGAGCTTTGCTTCTTCTTTTCTGATCTGTATTCCTTTTATTTCTTTTTCTTCTCTGATTGCTGTAGCTAGGACTTCCAGAACTACTTAGAATAAATTGGGAAAAGTGGGCACCCTTTTCTTGTTTCTGATCTTAGGGGGAATGCTTTCAGTTTTTTACCATTGAGAATAATGTGTGCTGGAGGCTTATCATATATGGCCTTTACTATGTTGAGGTAGGTTCCTTCTATGTCCTTTTTTTGAAGAGTTTTAATCATAAATGGGTGCTGAATTTTGTCAAAGGGTTTTTATGCATCTATTGAAATTATCATATGTTTTTTACCTTTCAGTTTGTTACTATGGGGTACCACATTGATTGATTTACGTATATTGAAGAATCCTTGCATCCCTGGAATAAACCCAACTTAATCATGGTGTATGAACTTTTTTATGTGTTGCTGTATTGTGTTTGCTAAAATTTTGTTGAGGAGTTTTGCATCTATTTCATCAGTGATACTGGCCTATAGTTTTCTTTTTTGTGTAGTCTTTGGTTTTGGTATCAGGGTGATGCTGGCCTCATAGAATGAGCTTGGAAGTGTTCCTTCCTCTGCAGGTTTTTGAAAGAATTTTAGAAGGACAGACATTAGCTCTTCTCTAAATGTTTGATAGAATTCTCCTGTAAAGCCATCTGGTCCTGGGCTTTTGTTTTTTGGGAGATTTTTGATCACAGCTTCAATTTCAGTGCTTGTAATTGGGTTGTTCATAATTTCTATTTCCTCCTGGTGCAGTCTTAGAAGATTGAACTTTTCTAATAATCTGTCCATTTCTTCCAGGTTATCCATTTTATTGCCATATAGTTGTTCATGATAGTCTCTTATAATCCTTTGTATTTCTACGTTGTCTGTTATAACCTCTCCTTTTTCATTTCTAATTTTGTTGATTTGATTCTTCTTTATTTTTCTTGATGAATCTGGCCAAAGGTTTGTCAATTTTTTTTAATCTTCTCAAAAAATGAACTTTTAGTTTTATTAATCTTTACTATTGTTTCTTTTATTTCTTTTTCATTTATTTCTGCTCAGACCTTTGATTTCCTTCCTTCTACTAATTTTGTTGTTGTTGTTGTTCTTCTTCTTCCAGCTCTTTTAGGTGTAGTTAGGTTATCTATTCAATGTTTTTCTTGTTTCTTGAGGTAGGATTGTATTGCTGTAAACTTCCCTCTTAGAAGTGCTTCTGCTGCATCCCATACATTTTGAGTTGTCACGTTTTCATTGTCATTTGTTTCTAGAAAATTTTTGATTTCCCTTTTGATTTCTATAGTAAACCTTTTGGTTATTTAGAAATGTATTCTTTAATCTCCATGTGTTTGTGTTTCTTAAAGTGTTTTTCTTGTAATTGATATCTAGTCTCATAACGTTGTGGTCAGAGAAGATGCTTGATACAATTTTAACTTTGTTAAATATACTAAGGTTTGATTTGTGACCCAGGATGTGGTCTATCCTGGAGAATGTTCTTTGTACATATATAATATACCTGAGAAGGTGTATTCTTCTGCATTTGAATGGAATTTCCTGAAGATGGCAATGAGATCCATCTCATCTAACAGATCATTTAAGACTTGTGTTTCTGTATTAATTTTGTGTTGATGATCTACTCATTGGTATGAGTAGGGTGCTAAAGTCTCCTACTATTACTGTGTTACTGTCAGTTTCTCCGTTTATGTCTGCTAGTGCTTGTCATATATTGAGGTGCTCCTATGTTGGGTGCATAGATATTTACAATCGTTATATCTTCCTCTTGGATTGATCCTTTGATCATTATGTAGTGTCCTCCCTTATCTCTTGTAATATTCTTTAAGATCTATTTTATCTGATATAAGGATTGCTACTCCAGCTTTCTTTTGCTTCCCATTTGGATGGAATATATTTTTCCATCCTCTCACTTTCAGTCTAGATATGTCTTGAGGTCTGAAGTGGGTTTCTTATAGACAGCATATATATGGGTCTTGTTTTTGTATCCATTCAGCCAGTCTGTGTCTTTTGGTTGGTGCATTTAATCCATTTACATTTAAAGTAATTATTGATATATGTGTTCCTATTGCCATTTTCTTAATTGTTTGGGGTTGTTTTGTAGATCTTTTTTTTCCTCTCATATTTCTTCATGATATAAGTCCCTTTAACATTTATTGTAAAGCTGGTTTGGTGGTACTGAATTCTCTTAACTTTTGTCTGTCTAAAAAGCTTTTTAATTTCTCCATCAATTTTGAATGAGATCCTTGCCAGGTATAGTAATCTTGGTTGTAGATTTTTTCCTTTCAGTCCTTTAAATATATCCTGCCATTCCCTTCTGGCCTGCGAAGTTTCTGCTGAAAGATCAACTGTTAAGTATATGGGGTTTCCCTTGTATGTTACTTCTGCCTTACTGCTTTTAATATTCTTTCTTTGTATTTAGACTTTGTTAGTTTGATTAGTATGTGTCTTGATGTGTTTCTCTTTGGGTTAATCTTATGTGGGACTCTTTGTGCCTCTTGGACTTGATTGGCTATTTCCTTTTTCATGTTGGGGAAATTTTCAACTATAATCTCTTCAAAAAAATTCTCATACCCTTTCTTTTGCTCTTCTTCTGGGACCCCTATAATTAGAATGTTGGTACATTTGATATTGTCCCAGAGGTCTCTGTGGAGAAGGCAGTGGCAATCCACTCCAGTACTCTTGCCTGGAAAATTTCATGGACAGAGGAGCCTGGTAGGCTGCAGTCCATGGGGTCGCTAAGTGACTGAGCGACTTCACTTTCACTTTTCACTTTCATGCACTGGAGAAGGAAATGGCAACCCACTCCAGTGTTCTTGCCTGGAGAATCCCAGGGACGGCGGAGCCTGGTGGGCTGCCGTCTATGGGGTCACACAGAGTCAGACACGACTGAAGCGACTTAGCAGCAGCAGTGGCAGCAGAGGTCTCTGAGACTATCCTCAGTTCTTTTCATTCTTTTTACTTTATTCTGCTCTTCAGAAGTTATTTCCATCATTTTATCTTCCAGCTCACTGATTCATTTTTCTGCTTCAAATATTCTGCTATTGATTCCTTCTGGAGTATTTTTAATTTCAGTAATTGTGTTGTTTGTATGTTTATTCTTTAATTCTTCTAGGTATTTGTTAACTGATTCTGGCATTTTATCCATTTTGTTTTCAAGGTTTTTTTAATCATCTTTACTGTCATTATTCTGAATTCTTTTTGGGTAGTTTGCCTATTTCCACTTCATTTATTTGGACTTCTGTGTTTCTAATTTGTTCCTTCATTTGTGTGGTGTTTCTTTGGCTTCTCATTGTATATATATATATGTATGTATGTATGTATGTATGTGTGTGTATATATATATGTATATATACATATGTATATACACACACGCGCATACATACGTATATATATACACACATGTATATATATATATTTAACATTGTGTTTGAGGTGTCCTTTTCCCTGGCTTTAAGGCTGAATTCTTTCTTCCTTTTGGTTTCTGCTCTCGGTGGCTCAGAGGTTAAAGCGTCTGCCTCCGATGCGGGAGACCCGGGTTCAATCCCTGGGTCGGGAAGATCCCCTGGAGAAGGAAATGGTAACCCACTCCAGTATTCTTGCCTAGAGAATCCCATGGACAGAGAAGCCTGGTAGGCTACAGTCCACGGGGTCGCAAAGAGTCGGATACGACTGAGCGATTTCACTTTCACTTTCACTAATGTTGATCCAGGGGTTTGTGTAAGCTTCCTATAGGATGAAATTTGTGCTGAGTTTGTTTGTTTGCTTGTTTTTACTCTGAAGTGCAGGTCTGAGGTGGTAATCCTGTCTGCTGATGATTGGGTTTGTATTTTTTGTTTGTTTGTTGTTTAAATGAAGCGTCCTGCACAGGGTGCTACTGGTGTTGTGACGATGCCAGGTCTTGTGTTGGGCTTCCCTGGTGGCTCAGAGGTTAAAGCGTCTGCCTCCGATGCGGGAGACCCGGGTTCAATCCCTGGGTCGGGAAGATCCCCTGGAGAAGGAAATGGTAACCCACTCCAGTATTCTTGCCTAGAGAATCCCATGGACAGAGAAGCCTGGTAGGCTACAGTCCACGGGGTCGCAAAGAGTCGGATACGACTGAGCGATTTCACTTTCACTTTCACTAATGTTGATCCAGGGGTTTGTGTAAGCTTCCTATAGGATGAGATTTGTGCTGAGTTTGTTTGTTTGCTTGTTTTTACTCTGAAGTGCAAGTCTGAGGTGGTAATCCTGTCTGCTGATGATTGGGTTTGTATTTTTTGTTTGTTTGTTGTTTAAATGAAGCGTCCTGCACAGGGTGCTACTGGTGTTGTGACGATGCCAGGTCTTGTGTTCAAGTGGTTTCCTTTGTGTCATTTCTCACTATCTGACACTCCCTAGGGTTAGCTCTCTGGTAGCCTAGGGTCTCTTGGAGTCAGTGCTCCCACTCCAAAGGCTCAGGGCTTGATCTCTGGTCAGAAACAAAGATTCCACAAGTGTTTTTTTAGGGGCATTAAGTGAGATTAAGGCAAATACCCAAAAATGAGAAACCAAAGACAAACCCCAAACATATGGCAGTTACAAAATCAGGTAGATGATAATTAAAATAATGGAATGTACACATATGCATATATACCCATAAGCAAAGTCAAAACAGTCCAAGTAAAATAAAGTACAGTAGATTGACCTGGCAAACAAAGGAAATCAAAAATTATATTTACCAGTTAAGAACAAAATTAACTAAAGCAGAAACTAGAAACCAAAACTAAAGCAAAATGCCAGTTGGGAAATAAAGCAATGAAAGCAAAACTAACAAATATGTTGAGAGGAAAGGAAAGAATAGATATGCAGAGTTATATAGAGGTGGATAAAGAAGATTTATATATATTAAAGATTAACTGCAAGAGGAAAAGAATAGTAGGGAAAGCAAAGAAATAAAAGAAAAAATAATAGGTTTTTAAAAAATTAAAATTATTAAAAATAGAAAAGAAATAAAAGGAAGAAAAAAGAAAAGAAAAACTCCACAGAACTGCAAAAGCCCAATGTAAACACAGAGGTTTATAACAACAGTAAAAAGTGTAATTGAATATACACATATACATATACATATACATATAAGCAAAGTACAAACAGTCCAGCAAAAGTAAAGTACAATAGATTTCAGTTCCGTTCAGTTCAGTCGCTCAGTGGTGTCTGACTCTTTGCGACCCCATGAATCGCAGCATGCCAGGCCTCCCTGTTCATCACCATCTCCCGGAGTTCACTCAGACTCA
>SJYT01079926.1:0-45523 GCA_006410635.1 Cephalophus harveyi | reverse complement strand
CTGGCAGAACGTGGTCCACTGGAGAAGGGAATGGCAAGCCACTTCAGTATTCTTGCCTTGAGAACCCCATGAACAGTATGAACAATAGATTGACCCAGTGAAAAAAGGAAACCAAAAATTATATCTACCAGTTAAGAATAAAACTAACTAAAGCACAAACTGGAAAACAAAGCTAAGCAAGGTGCCAGTTGGGGAATAAAATAATGAAAATAAAACTTAACAAATGTGTTGAGAGGAAAGGAAAGAAAGAAAGAATAGATATCCAAAGTTAAATAAAGGCAGATAAAAAAGATTTATATGCATTAAAGATTAACTGAAAGGGGAAAAGAACATAGGGAAAGCAAACAAAGGAATAAATGTAGCATGATAATAATAGGTTTAAAAATTTTTTTAAAGAGAAAATTAAAAAAAAAAGAAAAGGAAAACTCCACAGTACTGCAAATGCCCAACGTAGAGGCAGAGGTTTATAACAACAATAAAAAATGTGACTGAGAAAAAAAAAAGCTCAAAAGATTAATTAGATTTCATAGTGCAAATAAAATCAACAAATACAACAGGGGTGGGGGGAATAAAAGGAAAAAGAAAAAAAAAAAGTCCAGAAGAGTCTACAGAGCAAGTCGAAACATAAGAATAATAAATGTTTCTCTTGAGTCACTGCTGTCAGGGTCCTTTTCCTCGCTGGGAGTCACAGTCCAGCTCACTTCCCTAGGATGCCCTCCAACACTGTGCTGATCTCTGGACTTGTTGTGGGGGCAGCTCAGACTCTAATCTGGTCCTACTCCTGTGTGTTCTTGCCTCCAATGTCCACAGCTATCAGAACTAGTGCATTTTCTTTTGTGGGAGCTCTCAATGTCCTTTTATATATTCCATTTTTCACTTTTTAGATAATGTTATCAAGATGTGTATAAGAGCCAGCTCCAACACTGTGCTGATCTCTGGACTTGTTGTGGGGGCAGCTCAGACTCTAATCTGGTCCTACTCCTGTGTGTTCTTGCCTCCAATGTCCACAGCTATCAGAACTAGTGCATTTTCTTTTGTGGGAGCTCTCAATGTCCTTTTATATATTCCATAGACGATGTCTGCCTAGTTGATCACTTGGATTTAATCTTTAGCTTTTACAGCTGGTGGGAAGGTTTTGGGTCTTCTTCCTTAGCCACGCTGCCCTGGGTTTCAACTGTGGTTTTATTTCCACCTCTGCATGTGGGTCGTCCACTGGAGTTTGCTCCTGAGGCTGCCCTGGAGGACTTGGGTTTGCCCCTGTGAGGGCCAGGTGTGGAGGTGGTGCAGCTGCTTGGGTCGCAGGGGTTCTGGCAGCACCAGGTGCTCAGGGGAGTTGGCAGCTAGGGCAGCAGGAAATATAGTGCTCTAGAAGGGTATGGCAACCAGTATTGGCCAATACGCTCCAGTATTCTTGCCTGGAGAACCCCCCTGACAGAAGCCTGGCAGGCCCCAGTCTACAGGGTCGCAAAGAGTTGGACACTACCAAAGTGACGCTGCACACATAGACATGTTTTTTCTTTTTTCTTTTTTTTCCTGTGGCAGCTCTGCCCCCATGAGAATTGAGTGTGAAGGTGGTATGGCTGCTTGGCTTGTGGGGACCCTGGCAGAGCAAAAGTTATGGCCCTATCAGAATCTTTTTTCAAGCCTGTTGTAGCTGGCTATTAGAAGGCTCCTTTGGCCAGTCTTTCCCTGTAGCTCTGCTCATTCAGGCACTTAGAGGGAGGGCTCCTTTGCCTGGGTCCTTCTCTGTTGTTCGGCATGTCCGGCACAGAGAGGGGCACCCTGGGTGGGGTCCTACTCTGTAGATGGGCCAATCTGGCACTTAAAGGGGCACCCTGGGTGGGGTCCTACTCTGTAGATGGGCCAGTCAGGCACTTAAAGGGGCACCCTGGGTGGGGTCCTACTCTGTAGATGGGCCAATCAGGCACTTAAAGGGGCACCCTGGGTGGGGTCCTACTCTGTAGATGGGCCAATCTGGCACTTAAAGGGGCACCCTGGGTGGGGTCCTACTCTGTAGATGGGCCAGTCAGGCACTTAAAGGGGCACCCTGGGTGGGGTCCTACTCTGTAGATGGGCCAATCAGGCACTTAAAGGGGCACCCTGGGTGGGGTCCTACTCTGTAGATGGGCCAATCTGGCACTTAAAGGGGCACCCTGGGTGGGGTCCTACTCTGTAGATGGGCCAGTCAGGCACTTAAAGGGGCACCCTGGGTGGGGTCCTACTCTGTAGATGGGCCTGTCAGGCACTTAAAGGGCACCCTGGGTGGGGTCCTACTCTGTAGATGGGCCTGTCAGGCACTTAAAGGGCATCCTGGGTGGGGTCCTACTCTGTAGTTCAGTACATCAGGCGTTTGACGTGCCAGCCTCTCTATTGTTCAGCTGCCAATGCTGGCATGTGGGGAGACAGAGGCTGTGGTGATGGCTCCACCCCCTACCTGTGACTCAGCAGTATAGCCTTGCTTCCATGGCTGCCTGGTTTTCCACCACAGAAATTTCCACCACAATCTCCTCCCTCACAACCCCTCGATCCATCTCTCTGCAGTCAACAGCAGCCTTCACCCTGGGATTGCTCCACAATCCCTAAACTCCAGTTCCCAGCCACTGTGCCTTCCAGGGGACCTGCATTCCTGTCCAGGATATGACCTGCCTCCGTCCAGGGTATGCATGGCTGCAGCAAGGACTGTCTGATTCTCATTCCGTTTAGGCTGCCACAGATCAGCTGTTCACTCTCAGCCATAAGTGTGTCTCTTCTGACTCAGACAGTTGCCCCCATGTGGGGATGGGACTCCTGCTTCAGTTCCCCCTCCCGCTGAGGGCGGGTCCAGTCCTACTGACACTCCTGCTTTTCCCCCTAGATCCTTGTCCTACCGAGTTTTGCGTGGTTCTGTATGTTCTTTTCTGCTGCTCAGGTACTCCTGTCTGCTCTCAGCCATGCACTGTTGTGTCTGAAGGTGTATTCCTAATCTATCCGTGGAGAGAGATGTACTGCACATCCACCTACTCCTCTGCCATCTTTTTCTCCTTACCTGGCACCTTTTTTGTGTAAATCTCCTATTATTAAAATGTGTTGGAAAAAAATTCAACAATGAATCTTTAATACTTTCTAAAGAAATGTAGAGAAAAAGTCATACTGAAGATTCAAAAGAGAAATAGGGGAAATTTGTAAGAAAACTGGCTAGTGATCTCAGTAGACTGTAAGGAGTTGTGCCTATTATGAAAAGGAATCAGAAAGAGCTAAATTAAGGGCCAGCACGTTTGGAACGTCCCTGGTGGTCCAGTGGTTAAGACTCTAGAACTCTGTGCCCTAAATGCAAGAGGTGAAGGTGAAGGTGAAGTCGCTCAGTCATGTCTGACTCTTTGCAATCCCGTGGACTGTAGCCTATCAGGCTTCTCCATCCATGGGATTCTCCAGGCAAGAATACTGGAGTGGGTTACCGTTTCCTTCTCCAGGGGATCTTCCCGACCCAGGGATCAAACCCGGGTCTACTCGCATTGGAGGCAGACGCTTTAACCTCTGAGCCACCAGGGAATGCAAGAGGCCTGGATTCAGTCTCTGGCCAGGGAACAAAGATCCTGCATGCTTCTCAGCATGACCGAAAAAAAAAAAAAAAAAAACCTTTGGGGAAAATGCTGAGAAGAAAAAAAGAATGGAAAGAATAATGAAAATTTAAAATGCAACGGGCAAAAAAAATCCAGAATCACAACAGATTTGTCACTGAGAAATCACATCAGAGATGTGGAACACAAACAGGAGTTCTTCTCAAATACTAAACAAAGGTGGGAAAACATTCAAAATGATGAGAGGGAAGATGTTAGATGTTTAGGGCAAAAAGCTGGAAACTACCAGAAAATTTTTGCATTCTTGGGAAAGAACAATTCATGCAAAATCTTGAAAGAAAACGTATTCAGTTTTTATTTCTTTACATGCTGTTGAGAAAATCAGGCTAACCTTAACACTTCTCTGCAGAAGTCTATGGAGTAATATCTACTGATTACTGAGAGAAAAAGGCTGTGTCTCTACTTTATTATATAGAGTCAAGTTATAATATCTTTTATGAATGAAGACAGTGGAAATGGCATACTTAAAAAGCACAGAAAATATCATCCAGCAAACTTTCTTTAAAAATCTGCGCTTAAAGATTTATCCCATCCAACTGATAAAATATTTTAAATTATATTTATAGCACAAAATACTATAATCATTAAATTTTATTATACTATAAAATTAATATGCATAGTATAACAAATTAAGAATGTAAGAATAGGACATTATCCTACAAAAGAATTTGAGACTTTTTTCTTGGTTGGGTGGAATCACCAACCTAAAAAGAACTTTGAAGCTCTTTTCTTGACCTCTTTTCTTTTTTTTTTAATTTTTTAAAATTTTTAGTTGAGTATTGTTGATAGAGCTTCCCTGGTGGCTCAGACAGGAATCTGCCTGCAATGCAGGAGACCTGAGTTCGATCCCTGGGTTGGGAGGTTCCCCAGAAAAAGGGAATGTCAACCCCCTTAAGTATTTGTGTCTGGAGAATTCCATGGACAGAGCAACCTGGCTACAGTTCAAAGTGAAAAGTGAAATCGCTCAGTGGTGTCAGACTCTTTGCAACCCTGTGGACTGTAGCCCACCAGGCTCCTCCATCCATGGTTTTCTCCAGGCAAGAATACTGGAGTGGGTTACTATTTCCTTCTCCAGGGGATCTTCCCGACCCAGGGATCAAACCCAGGTCTCCTGCAATGCAGGCAGACGCTTTAACCTCTGAGCCACCAGGGAAGCCGGGCTACAGTTGATGGATTTGCAAAGAGTCTGCAAGACTGAGTTACTAACACATTCACTTTTATAGTTGATTTCCAATGTTGTGTTTCTGCTGTACAGCAAAGTGAATCAGTTTTACATATACATATATCCACTCTTTTCTTAGATTTTTATCCCACATAGGTCATTATAGAGTACTGAGTAGAGGTCCCTGTGCTATATACAGTATGTGGTTATTGGTTTCTTTTTAATGCATAGAAGTGTCTGTATGTCAGTCTCAACCTCCTAATTTATCCCTCTCCCCTTTTCCCCTGGTAATCAAAAGTTTTTGGGCTCCCCTGTTTTTTTTTATATCTGTGACTCTATTTTGTTTTTATAAATAAGTTCTTCTGTACTATTTTTCTAGATTCCACATATAAGTGGTACCATATGGTATCTGTTTTCCTGACATACGTCACTCTGTATGACAATCTCTAGGTCCATCCATGTTACTGCAGATGGCTTCTTTAACCCTAGTCTCACTCACACCCTAGAAAGTATTTTGCTTGCCTCAACTTTCCTACCAACAGCACAAATTTAATGGGTTTTTTTTAGCTTGTTTGACGAAGACTGTGGGTGCCATTGTGCCCTTATCTTTCAGCACTTGCAAAGGGTACAAAATGCTTCATTTTTAGCTTGGAAATCTCTAATGAAAGAGTCATTTTTTTAAAAAAAGCTTGGAGTCTTTTCTTCAACAGAGAAAAATAAGTTGCTAGGGCAACTTTATATTATGGTCATTTTCATTGCTAAGGAACAGAAATAATTATTTTCTGAATCTTTAAAATAACCATTAACTAAATTATATCATTTTGGTTGGTAAAGAGCAGTAAGTAAATGAGTGGCAGATAAAAGCTGCCATTAAGTCCCTTTTTATATTTTCTTCTGCATAGGCTCTGTGGGTGCATAGAGATAGTTTTAGATGGATGACAGACACATAGACATACAATCTTTTTTTCCTCTCCGTTTCTTCATTTCTCTCTCTTTATTTAAAGAAAATTATTAAATACAGTGTGAATTTAGCTGTATAACAGGGGTCACAAAAATTTTTTCCTTAATGGACCAAAATAGACATTTTGCAAAGGTGAGCTGTTCCCTCTCAGTTACCAAGATGATGAATTTACAAACATTGTCAGCCCTTGACTTCTGTGAAAGTCTGGATTTTGAAAATCTTACCCTTTCTTTCATAATCCATTGAGTCTTGCAATCTCTCTTTTCATACTAGATGTAAACTTCTTTACAACTTCAAGTTGGTGTGTTTTGGCCTCTCCCTATAGGAGTGTTTGGGTTTCCCAGGCGGTGCTAATGGTAAAGAACCTGCCTGCCAATGCAGGAGACATAGAGAAGCATGGGTTGGATTCCTGGGTCAGGAACATCCCCTGGAGGAGGGCATGGCAACTAACTCCCGTATTCTTACCTAGGAATCCCATGGGCAGAGGAGCCTGGTGGGCTACAGTCCACAGGGTCCCAAAGGGTTGGACACTGAGTGACTTAGCACACACACACACATAGGAGTGTTTAGGGTATTATTTGAATATTTTGTTACATGACTTCCCTTCATTTACCAATGGGGTAGAAAAGGGAAAATTGAAAAGACTACTCTGATTGACATCAGCTTCATAAACTCGTAGGTAGAGATTTCCTGAGTTTGAGTTTGGATTTAATGATAAAAGGAAATAGCAAGTAGGAAATTAAATGAGTATTAAATATATGTCTAGTTACAACTGTCTTAAAGACAAGGAATTATTAGTAGTTCTTAAATTACTTAGCTCAATAAGAATGATATCCCACTCATACATTTAAGCATATTATTATTTTTATTATTTCAAGGTTGGTATACACTTAACAGACTCAGTGTGACTCTGTTTGCAGGGACCATGTGTGTACGTGGTTCACCTCCTTGCATAATGCGTACCTGTAATTATAAAGAGGAAAGTGTTGTGTATCCCACCCCTCGTGACGTGGAGTGTCAGTGTCATCAGGGACATAATGGTGCAGCAGCTGCTCCATCACCCAGACAGTGTCTGCCATTGCATGCAGCAGCCTTCTCAGCCTCTCCTGCTATTAGTCTCTTGGTATACATTGATCTCAAAATGAATCGCTTGTTAACTTTGAGATTGTACGTACACAGAGTCTGAGGGCAGTGATAGAGTTTAAATTCTTTGGGGCCTCCCTCTAATTCGCCTAAGCATTAATGCCTTCTGAGTTCAAGTTCAGCTGCCTAACCTCATTTGCATTGGCTGTGAAGTGTTTCCACAACACTACACGTTGAGTTTGATATTACAGTTTAGGTCCAAAAAATTCACAAGCAAGAAATTATAGATATCAAGTTATGTTTACTGCTGTGAAGAAAGGCTTGTGTGCTTAGCAATTTTCTGCTTCTTTGCTCTTGAAGCCATATTTTACAGATACGTAAAATATATGGTACATTTTTTTCTATAAAATATGTTCACTATAGACAACAGTGAGAATATAGAAAATATAAAAAGGAAAAAGTAAATCACTCTCAACCCACTACCCAGAAGAAATACTGTGTCTTTATTTTCTACTTCTACTCTCACATTTTCATCAGCCTCACTGTGGAAAGCAGATTTTTGGTCCCAACTATCATGCCCCTGTACCATGTTTAATTTTCCTTCTGCATCTGAGCTGTATTATGAATAACCTGTGAATCTACTGCTACTGCTGCTGCTGCTAAGTCACTTCAGTCGTATCTGTCTCTGTGTGACCCCATAGACGGCAGCCCACCAGGCTCCCCCATCCCTGGGATTCTCCAGGCAAGAACACTAAATGCAGGCTACTAATTATTCAAAATTATTATATCTTAATTTTGATTGATACATAAATAAACTAGAAGGAAAACAGACTAGCAATACACTAAACTATTAGTAATATGCACACTAACATTAACAAATATTATTTCTGGATGGTGTATTTAGAATGTAATTTGTTACACAGCAATAGAAAGCAAATGCGATAAACTCTGAGAGAGAGTTAGTTGCTCAACTGTATCCGACTCTTTGTGACCTCATGGACTGTAGCCTCCAGGCGCCTCTGTCCGTGGAATTCTCCAGGCCAGAGTACTGGAGTGGATAGCTGTTCCCTTCTCTAGGGCATCTTCCTGACCCAGGGATCGAACCCGGGTCTCCTACATTTAAGACAGATTCTTTACCATTTGATAATAACTTGTACAAATAATAAGGACTACTTACACTGCCAGTTAACTTTATCTTGGTTTCTTCTTGTTTAGTGTTTACTTTCTGTCTGAACATCAAAGTCTATTCTAAATTTATCTCTCCTTCAAAAAAAAAAAATTGGATGACTCTGTTTTTTAGGAAAATTGCCAGCTATTTAGAATTTGAGGTTTCTTCCTTCTCTTCCTCAAGAAAATGTATAGTAAATGAGGATGGGCTTACTGTGTTCTCATGACAGCATCCATACGAGAGATTCTTGATTCTTTGTAATGTCTTTCCCTTTAAATTATTCTCCATCAGTTAATTTCTACCTTACTGAATAACATTCAGTCTTCAACAGTTCAATGCAGAAATGTAAAATATAAATATTTTTATCTTGTCTCATTACATCTATCCATATCCAAGTTCAACTGTCAGTGTCTCATCATTCTAATTCCACAGTTGCTCTTAAATTCATTTACTTTTTACATTTTCACTCCTTCCATTCAAATCCCAACCACCATCATTTCTCCCCTGTGATAGAATAACAATCTATTATGGCTTTTCTGCTGGTAACCTTGCTTCCTCAAAATCGATGGTTCACTTTTTTATGGATAAATGATACAAATGAACTTATTTACAAAGCAGACTCACAGACATAGGAAACAAATTTATGGTTACCAAGGGGTATGTTACGGTGGGGTGATTAGGTGTTTGGGATTACCATATACCCACTACTATATATAAAATAGGTAAACCACCAGGACCTACTGTATAGCACAGGAAACTGTAGTCAATATCTTGTAATAGCCTATAATGGAAAAAAATCTGAAATAACTATATGTGTATATATAAAACTGCATCACTTTGCAGTGCACCTGAAAGTAACACAGGACTTACCTTGTGGTCCAATGGTTAAAACTCCATGCTTGCATCTTAGGAGGCACGGGTTCAATCGCTGTTTGCAGAACTAAGATCCAGCATGCTGCATGGTGTGGCTGAAAAATAATAAAAATTAAATTATAAAGGAAATTAACACAACATTGTAAATTAATTATGTGCTGTGCTTAGTCGCTCAGTCGGATCCGACTCTTTGTGACACCATGGGCTGTAGCCCACCAGGGTCCCCTGTCCTTGCGAGTTTCCAGGCAAGAATACTGGAATGGCTAGCGTTTCCCTTCTCCAGGGGTTCTTCCCAACCCAGGGATCAAACCCAGGTGTCCCACATTGCAGGTGGATTCTTTACCACCTGAGCCATCAGGGAAGCCCAAGAATACTGGAGTGGGTAGCCTATCCCTTCTCCAGGGGATCTTCCCGACCCAGAAATCAAACCAGTCTCCTGCATTGCAGGCAGGTTCTTTACCAGCTGAGCAATTAAAAAAATAAATAAGAAAAATTCACGGTTTCCCATTACAAACTCACATAATCGGTTTGAAAATGTAATAACGCAGATTTCCAGCAGGAGTATCAAGGAGACAGCCTTCATGTGTAATCTCTTGAGAGCTAGACTGAAATTACGTGTTGGGAAGGAAAGAGGGGGAGGTTCTTATTACCAAGTATCAGTATAACGCGGTGCTTCTAAGAAGTTTACTAAATGACTCCATAATCATGATGTAGAAGGGATGTGGCGTTATAAAGCAGCCCAGTTCTTTGACCTAGCCTCCTTGAAGGATGTGGGGTGGGGGGAAGACAACTGGTTTACTATGGAGTTATTATAATGGAGAGAAAAGGCGAGAGTGACATGTCGAAGGCAGCACAGAGGCCCTAAATGCGTAGAAGGTACCTGTGCATTTGTGTGCGTCTTTATGTGGCCTTTGCCTGTGTTTATAATGCCTCACGTTTTACAGTCCCTCAACGTGGGTTGCATGCAGCAAGTTCTGTAGGTCTTGCTAAACTATCACCTATAAAATTTTTATAGCTTGTTTTAGTGCCGCCGTGTATTTTATGTTGAGTATTATCTTTGGATTTTGTACTACTTCAAAAGTTTGCTGTGCTTAGTCTACGTGGAAATATGTAGTTACCAGAGGACATGATGGAACTTGTGGCACTGAAGCTCTATGACAGCTACACATACCATATTAAATGATGTGCACACGTGTATGTTTAGATGGGAGGCTTGGGTAGTCATAGAGTGTTTGTTTTGTCAAAAATGTATACTTTTCTACATGATAGTATGATGTTTGAAAACTTATTATGGCACAGCAGTTTTAAGAAATGAAGTATTTCAGTGAAGATGAACCTCATGGTCCATAAAACTCCTTAGAAAAAAATTAGTTTGATTTATATCATGTGTTTTTCTCCTTTTCTCCTGCTTTATTTCTTCTCTTTGTATATATATATTTTTCATTGGTCCCAGGGGTAGGGAAGGAGAGAAACTTCCTTATGTATAATTTTGAGGGTCTAAAAGAAAGGATAGGAATAATTTATAACAATTAACTTTAGCACTTTCTTAGGTTTTATTTAATACATAAACCTTTGTGTGTACTAGGCAGAGGAACAATCCTGTAAATAAACTATAAAACATCTGCACCAAACATTTTAGTAGGAAAAATGTGATAGAATTTGGGACATAATATCTTTAAATAAAAGTTTTCCTAGCACTTCTTTGAAGGAATGTGAATGCTTTCTCTTATGTATTAGTGTTTGTAAATATTGTACATATACTAAATTCATGAAAATAAAATATTTTTTGTCAATGAAGATAAACACCTTTTTGTTTAATCCTATATATTTGAAATATTCTATACTCTTCACTTTTTGAGCCATATTACCAACCTATGACAAGTGTATCTATCTATTGAATATCTAATCTTAAATCTATTTCTTGAATACAATATATTCTTATATATGCAAATAATAGTAGAATACATTGAAATCCCAGGTTTAACCCTGTTTGCTGCACAAAGTTACATTTCAGAGACATGTTCTGTTAATACATGCTCACTGAAATATTATCATATATTAAATATTAAATGGGTTTTCTAAGAATTATATATAATTTGAAAGAAATGCCAAAGATTTTTAATTTTCTGATCTTGCACCTTATCTTAAAATATTTTCTGACTCTTGCATTCACAAAGGTTCATATTATTTCAAACTGATAATGCTACAGGGCTGTCATTTAAGAAACGTTGAGAGCATTCGCTAGGAATTATGAACTAGAACTAAAATATATTCAGATAAATTCTACTTCAGAAATATCCTCATTGTACAAAAAGTTTTAAGTCAAATTTTCCCACCTAGTGAGCCACCCTGTTCATCGGACGTGGTTGTGTGTGTATGTGTGGTAGGAGCCCAGTCGGTTCAACTCTTTGCAACCCCATGGACTGTAGTCCCCCAGCTACTCTGTCCTTGGAATTAAATCATCTCAAGTATAATTTATGTACTGTCTTTCAAAATTTTTCACCACACAAGGTTTCCCCTTTACCCAGCCTGTAAGGCAAGCTAGGGCTCCTTACCATCTACCCACCTCTCCAGCTTCATCTATACTTTGTTTATTTTGGCCTGGCTGAAGCACATAACTTTTGAGAGTCTGTTGACATTTGCATACTCACATAAAATAAAGGCACACTGAAAATCCTTACTGACCTGAAAGAAACAGTGATTAATGGGAAAAGCAATAGGAGCAGCTATATTGTTTAGGCTTCATAGATAACAAATAAACCTCAAGCTGATGAATCTCATAGATATTTTATCTCTTCTGCTTTATCTTTATGTTTCTTCCTGTCTCTCTTGCTTGCTTTCTCTGAGAGAAATCTGAAGTCCTAAAGATCTAGCAATGATGTATAAAAATATCCCGTCAAGACTCCACTATTGATTGCTACCTGATTAGTGTTATTTCTTCTGTTCATTTTTCTTCATGCAGCGCTGACACACAGTTGGAATACCATGTGGTATATTATTTATCATAGAAAGCGCATTTGTTCTACCAACTCCTAGTTTTGAGGACAGATGCTGTGTGCCATTAAGTTCATCATTATGGATTCTTGGTATCATTTAATGAGAGGTCCTGGAGAGTGCTTAGTATCACCAAGCTGGCGATAGAAATATGTGTTTTATTTTGCTGTTTGCTATTGTAATAATAGCCCTTCTGGGACAAATAAGGCAAAACTCATTCAGAAACATGTTTGCCCATTGTACCAGGATTCTTTCCTTCACATGGATTGAGTAGGGGAGAGTGTGGGTTGTGATGATAAAACCACAGAGTTGGAATAATAATAAGTCCAAAATCTCTGTATCTACCACTTGATACACACTTATAATTTTAGAAAATTACTTAATCTCTCAATTTTCATTCTTTTTCACTTTTTAGATAATGTTATCATTTGTCCTGCAAGGCTACTGTAGTAATTAAGTGAATAATCAAGAAACTCTAGCACTTAGTGATTACAGTATTTGTTGTGTATGTGTGTGTGTGTGTGTGTGTAAGTGCAACTCTGGGTTTGAAACCTAACTCTCCCAAATCCACAATTTATGTAAGTGTCCTAATATTCAGTTTCCTCAACTGTAAATAAAGGGTTAGATAATAAATACACAAAGTTTTTGTGAGGTTTAAAATGAGCTGTTGATGAAAAATGACTGGTACATATGTGCATGCATGCATGCATACATGCATGCTCAGTTGCTCAGTCATGTCAGATTCTCTATGACCCCATGGACTGTAGCCCACCAGGCTCCTCTATCCATGGATTTTACAGGTAAGAATATTGGAGTGGGTTGCCATGCCCTCTTTCAAAAGGGAGCTTCCCTGCCCAAATATCAAACTGGAGTCTCTTGTATCTCTGGCATTGGCAGGCAGATTCTTTATCCACTGTGCCACCTGGGAAGCCTGCATATGTACATAGGCCTTTAATATGCAGAAACCACTCTTGTGCATGCATACGCAGTTGCTAAGACCTGTCTGACTTTGAGAACCAGTAGACTGTAGTCTACCAGGCTCCTCTGTCCATGGGATTTGCCAGGCAAGAATACTGGACTGGGTTGCGGTTTCTCCTCCAGGGGATCTTCCCAACCCAGGGCTCGAACTCACATCTCCTGAACTGACAGGAGGATTCTTTACCACTGAGTCACCAGGGAAGCCCCATATACACAGTAGACATGCAATATATCAAAACTATCATCACTGTTTTTATCTTGCCTGAATGTTGACAGTGTTTCAGATAGAAAACTGAGTCTATAATATATTTGTAATCTCCTTTAGTTTACTATGGAGAAGGAAATGGCAATCCACTCCAGTACTCTTGCCTGGAAAATCCCATGGACAGAGGAGCGTGGTGGGCCACAGTCCACGGGGTCACAAAGAGTCGGACATGACTGAGCAACTTCACTTAGTTTACTAACTTAGCATACCTCATATATATGTTTGCTGTATTGCATTACAAATTCCAAGTGGTCAGAAAAATGGACTGGACATGTCTTCTCCCAGAAAACTTGTATATTTAGAGTTGAGAGTGATTTTGGAGCGTGGTGGGCCACAGTCCACGGGGTCACAAAGAGTCGGACATGACTGAGCAACTTCACTTAGTTTACTAACTTAGCATACCTCATATATATGTTTGCTGTATTGCATTACAAATTCCAAGTGGTCAGAAAAATGGACTGGACATGTCTTCTCCCAGAAAACTTGTATATTTAGAGTTGAGAGTGATTTGGAGTGATAGTCAGGCTTCACATAGTTAGGGCCTCCTGGGACACAGAAAAGGAAGAACTTGTCAATTTTCTTCTTGTACTATTCTTGGAACCTAGCATAATACCTGGCATATAATAAGCACCAGAAATGTAATCTTATCCCAAGAACAACTGAAATTGTGAGAGGAGAATGACATGATTACATTTAGAAAACGGCAGAGAAGTGTGTAGAGGTAAAACAATTTAGGACATATTGTGGTTGCCTAGGCTTATCATGATGGTGGCTGAGACCTCGGTAGTTGGGGGAAAATGGTGACATGTACAAACATTTGAGTTTTTTTTTTTTTTTAATGAGCTGAATTCAGCAGAGTTAGTGATGGATTATATCTGGAAGTAAGGTGTGTAGAATAATTCAAACATTCTGATCTGCATGACTGAATAGATAAGTATACTTCATTCATGTAGGGCATAGTGGTCAGGCACAAGGTTTAGAAAAAAAAAAGTGGAGCCCTCTGTGGCTCTTTATTGAACCAGTGGCTGTTTAAACTAAGTTAAAATTTGTTAAAATGAAATGAATTAAACATTTGGTTTTTCCATCACCTTAGTCACATTTTAAGTGCGCAGTAGTCACATATGGATAGTAACCATCACAATGAAATAGCACAACTTTAGAACATTCCCATGACACAGAGAGTTCTGTTGGACCACACTCATCGAGGGTAAGCAGCAGTAGCGTCTTTAATGAAGAGCACTAGTAACATAAAATCCTCCTTTCTTCCTGCTCACTGGAATTTAAGGTAAAGAATAAGAAGGCTGATATCAGCTTGTATCCTTGTCACCAAAAGGCATAAGGTTTTCTTGTTTTTTTTTTTCCCCCCCAAGTTGAAGGTATACAGATATATGTTCTTGCTGTGATATCTAGTGAGAGTGAGATTGTGCTGTTTCTAGTGGGGGGTCTTTCTAACAGTGTTGAAAATATGGACATCCTCCCTAAACACTGGGCTTCATCCCAACTTGGCTCCTTACTATCTGAATGACTTCGAGTAGATTACTTATCTTCCTTGAATCTCAATTTCCTCATTTGTAAAATAAATGTAGTAACAATAATAATAATAGCTACTTCCCTGGACTGTTATGCATATAGAGTGAGTGAACATTTGTAAAGTTCTTATTATTGTACTTGGCATAAATAAGCATAATAAGCACTACATAAATATTTGTTAAAAAATAGAAAATATATAAGAATTTTGTTCAGTTGTTTGAGATTCCAACATTTCTGGTAGCCAAGGCTGTCTGGTAAGAGCACACTTGAGCAAAATAATTTGCACCATCTTTGTTGGCCTGGGTGAAAGTGACATTCAGATGAGTCCCTCACATGGGAGATTCCAATGTTGTCCTCCTATGGAAGGATAGCTTTCTTAAGAGAAATCATGCCTGCCTGCTCATTCGCTCCAATTGTGTCTGACTCTTTGTGACCCCATGGACCACAGTCAGTCAGGCTCCTCTGTCCATTGGATTTTCCCAGCAAGAACACTGGAGTGAGTTGCCATTTCCTCCTCCAGGGGATCTTCTCAACCCAGGGATTGATCCTGCATCTCCTGCATTGCAGGCAGATTCTTTACATTTTAGCTGTTGAGGAAATCATAACTCACTAGGGATTAAAAAGAGAACAAGATTGGCATTCACAAGACCTCGTGGTACAAGTCTTGATCCTGCCACTTCCTCACAATATGGCATCAGACAAGTCACTACACTGCTCGCTTATATTCTCGTTTGTCTGGAGCAGTGCTGTTTACTATAACTTCCACGACGCTGGAAATGTTTTACACTGCACTGCCTACTCTGATAACCAGGTGACTGTTGAGCCCTTGAAATGTGCCTAGTGGGACTGAACTTTTTATTTTGTTTAGTCTGGACTGTGAAACAATTATATCTGAGGATTGTTGTAAGAAAAAGTAAAGAGACACATTCTATACCAAAGCAACCTTGATGACCTGGAAAACCTCATGGTGTCCCTCAGAGAGCCCTACTGCCAAGAACTATGCGGAGCCTCTTGGATTACCATATACCTCTGAAACTGAACTGGGGACATCTACATTTCAGATCCAGGGGTGAGAATTCACAGGGGTAATCCCCACAAATGTTTACACTTTCTAAAATAATGGGCAGGAGTTATGGAAAGGTAATGATACTGTGAGCACAAGTTCTTGCTTTACTAATCTTTCAGGTACAGTTAGTAATTTTCTGGCTACCCAAAATGAAAAGACATGCATTAGTATATGTGGGTTTAGGATAAATTTCAGACAATATGCCACCACTTTAAGTGGAACACTGAGCTTTAAGAAATAAAAAAAAAAATAATAATAGTAGATGACCGTGTTTGATAAACTTTGGAGGGTAAGTGAGATGTTATTTAGAGGTAAATAAACACCAAATCGCCCTTATCAGGAACAGAAAATAGACTCTCAGGATGGAATAAAACATGCTCAACAGTCCTCATTCTTTTTCTAATGAAGTTACCTGAAATTAAATTATCGAACTTGGCTGGTTATCAGATAACAAACAGGTTCTGTGATTATAACTAATTCCTGTAGTTCACTTGAGTGTATAATACCACACCCACTTATTTTAATGGCAAGCAAAACCCAGAGTAAATGATCACTCAGAATGTCCAGTCATTTTTTCCAAACTTGACTGTTTTATGGTATCACCTGACCGCTTTATGAAATGAAGCCACCCACCAGTCATTTATGGAGTCTATTCTTCTGCTCTTCATTGACTATTTTGTATTTAATTATTTTCCTAATGAGTAAAATTTTATGACTTCTTTTAGGTTTGATTTGAGGTCTAATTTTACTTAATGAATGAAAGACATTTGGCTAGTAAACTTGCCACCCATGTACACCCACATGTAGTTTTAGAGTGTGATAACTACCAAAAGCTCTATTTAAATTGTGTAGCTATTTTTATTTTACAAAATGGTATTATGCAGCTCATTGTGGGAAAATATTTCTATTTGCTTAGATAATAGCAATTTCAGATAACATGTTAATGTTTTTCTTACTGGGCTGTATCCTTTGGTAGATAAACTTTTATCAGGCTATTTGGTCTTACTACATTCTTGTAAATGAATTAACTATTATTCTTTGACATTCTTTCTTACAATAATTACTTTTCAAAATATCAAAGATTTTTGAGTTTACATAACCAGATTTTTTTTTTTGGGGGGGGGGGAGGTTTACACATAAAATAGATGCTCACGTGTGGAGTTTGACCCCAGGACTAGAGAAATGTTTTGTGTATGTCCCTTAGACAAGCTGAGTGTCTCTGTGGTTATTTTTCTTTTGGAGAAGTCAGCAGAGTATTTGTAAAAAAAAAAGTCTTGAAAGAGCCTAAACTATATTCTAGACATTTATATCGCATCACTACCCCCCAACTTCTTTTACATAAGCAGAGAGAAAGCTTTGTGATGAAATCTCTACATAGTGTGTTCCTCAGGATTGTCTAGAGAAACAGAACCAGTAGGAGGTGTGTGTATGTGTGTCTGTGTGTACTCATCCTAAAATCTTCAGAGTCAGTCAGCAAGCTGGAGACCCAGGAGAGACTATGATGTAGTTTTACTCCAAAGGCCAGCAGGCATGAGACCCAGGAGAAGCCAATGTCTTAGTTCAAAATCAGTCTGGCAAGAAGAGTTCTCTTCTGCTCAGCCCTTTTGTTCTATGTGACCCTTCAACTTATCGGATGAGACCCACCCAATATAGGGAAGACAATCTGCTTTGCTCAGTCTATAGATTTAAATGTTAATATCATTTTAAACACCCTCATAGACACATCTGCAAATACATTTGACTAAATATCTGATGCCTTGTGGTTCAGCCAAACTGACACACAAAATAAGCCGTTGCAGTAAGAAATGCAATATGAAGATATATTTCAAATCTTTCTCTATCCCTGAGGAAGGATCAAAGAAGCCAGGGTTACAGACCTAGACCATATAAGGTTAGAGGACTCAACAGTGGCACACTTATATATTACATGTATCCACTGTATTTGGAGTAGATCTCAGCATCCTGCGGTAGGGTTAGTTTATATTCTATTGTTGTTGTTCAGTTGCCCAGTTGTGTCCAGCTCTTTGCAACCCCATGAACTGCAGCACTTCAGGCCTCCCTGTCCCTAACCTTCTCCCAGAGTCTGCCCAAGTTCATGTTCATCGCATTGGTGATGCTGTCCAGCCATTTCATCCTCTGGCGCCCTCTACTCCTTCTGTCCTCAATCTTTCTTTCTCAATCAGAAACTCTTCCAGTGAGTCTGCTGTTCACATGAGATGACCAAAATGCTGCAGCTTCAGCTTCAGTTTCAGCATCAATCCTTCCAAAGAGTATTCAGAGTTGATTTCCCTTAAGATTGAATGATTTAATCTCCTTGCTGTCTAAGGCACTTTCAAGAGTTTTCTCCAGCATCACAATTTGAAGGCATCAATTCTTTGTTGTTCTACCTTCTTTATGGCCCAGCTCTCCCAACTGTATGTGACCACTAGGAAGACCATAGCCTTGACTATAGGGTCCAGTTGACTATACAGAGTCAGTTTATAGTCTGACTTTCTCTCAAATATCAGAAAAATCTAAGAACTACAGTCTGCAAGCAGTCCTTTCATTCAGTCAACAGGCCTACATTACACACTTTTCATGGACTAAGGACTGTGGTCAAACAAAATGATAATGAAGACAAGTCTCAGCGACTCAAAGACTCAGAGCAAGTTTCCCTGTGTTGGAATTCCCCCTCTTAAATAGATTATCAGCGGGCTTTAAAACTATCTTTAAAATAGAAGCTTTAAGTAGATGATAAACTTTCTCCTCTTTTAACTGTTGTTCTATTTTGGTAGTCTTAAACCTAGTTTTATTTTTTACCAGCAGAAATTTTTTTATAGCTCTGTATAATTAGAGCGATTCAGTTAGAGCAGGTGGGTGGCTGGAGCAAGGAAAGGGGTCTGATGTTAGTTTGCTTACTTGGCTTCTCTATTGCCTAGCACCCTCCCTGCTCTTCTAGCCATGACACCCAGGCGTGTAAGTAAGGAAGTTTACAACTTTTTTCTGTTTAATTATCTTTCCAGTGTTTCATGCATCATATGTGAACATTGTAAGGCAGGTTTGGTTATTTCCCTTTTAGTTTATATGACTCATCTCGTGTTCAGTACTCCTCTTTATTCTTCCAGGAGTCCTTTGGTGTTTTTTTTTTTTTGGCAGGGGGAGGTGGTCTCATTTTCTCTTTGTGTTGTTTAATAACCTGCATTTCAAGCTTGTTATATACTTCATTGTGTGTTTCACATTTTGGAAAATTCAGCAGGTCATAAGAACTTCCAGGAACTACTTGAAATTTTCCTGCAGAGGGAAAGCATGTATTTTTGAAATATTTAAACAAGACAAGATGAAATAAACCATATAGACAAAAAGTGCCCCATCAGGTTATTTCCAGAGTGCTGTATGAATATTTCATCAACTATCAAGAATGTCAAACTTTACAGTTGAAATGTCAAGAACCATGGAGCATTAGATATTTCTCAAGTAGGCTTTAGCAATCACCTGTCTCCTTTGGAGACTTATTTTATATAATTTGCCTTTTATTTTTGTAGGTAGCAAAGTGAAAGTGGATGGATGGCAGTAAGTGCCAAAAGAACTTTAACATGTAACCGGCCTAAGCTTATTAATATTTGAATATTCAGTCTTTTCAACTTTCCATGCCTTGCTATTAGTGTCTTGGAGAATCAGAAGGAATTAGAGACAAGCTAGAAGATTTGTTTTAAAAATAGAACTTTAGTAAGAGTAGAGTAGGGAATTCATAAGAAATTGTATGTTTTCTAGCAGGACAGGAGATTTTCCAGAAAGAAATTTTTGGTTTTATTGTTGTAGGGTAACAATTGAAAGAGACAGCTTTTGAAAGCATAAGCTGTTGTTACTGTGAGTAAAATGATAAAGTTTATAGATGGGCAAGGAGTGTTTTAAAAAATATTTTTCTATGAATTGAAGATACATTTACAGAGCTCATAATCTTTATCATTCATACTAAAGACTTAGTAAAGATGGGTAGCTATGTAATTATAATGTGGATGCCAGATTTCTATTAGGTAAAGGTGGCAACATGCAGGCTGGACCACAGGGGCCTTATCTATGGGTCTCAGAATACTGAACACCACTATACACTTGAACACATTTTAGAGATTATTACTGCATACCTAGTTTCCATGCCATTCTAACTGAATGATTCAGAAGTAAAAATTCCCAATTATAACTTATCCTGAGTTCAGGTTTAATATTAAGAGTACATGAAAGATTATAAATGTACTTCTAAAAGTCAGTAGGTCCAGGTTGTAAACGCAACTCACTCAACATATATTCTTTGAGTACCTTCAACAAACAAGCCACTGTTTATTGTTTGTGATTTTGTTAATTTGTTATGTATTTTTTTGCCTTTATAGTGCAGAATTTTGTGGGATGAGGAAAGTGTGTACATGGGGATTATAGTATAAAAGTCTTATAGTATTCTAGTGACTTCGAGACTAACAAGCAATTCTATTTACATGCCTCCTTCTGTGAAACAGCAGGTTTCAAATTGTTTCCTAAATTTCCTTCCAACTGTGACATTGTCTGAGTTTGTAGTTGTTGTTTTCTTATAGTCTATATCAAAAGGATATCTTAATTCTGGTATCCTATAATTTAGATTATCTAATGGGATATTTTACAAATGAAGGAGGTACTAATAATTGCAGTGGAGTAACATAGGGTTGCTTCATCTCTCTTTTTTTTTTTTTTTAATTTTATTTTTACTTTATTTTACTTTACAATACCATATTGGTTTTGCCATACATTGACATGAATCCACCATGGGTGTATATTAGCTCCCAATCCTGAATCCCCCTCCCACCTCCCACCCCATATCCTCTCTCTGGATCATCCACGTGCACCAGTCCCAAGCATCCTGTATCCTGTATTGAACATAGGCTTGTGCTTCATTCTTACATGATAGTATACACATTTCAATGCCATTCTCCCAAATCATCCCACCCTCTCCCTCTCCCACAGAGTCCAAAAGTCCGTTCTATACATCTGTGTCTCTTTTGCTGTCTCGCATACAGGGTCATCATTGCCATCTTTCTAAATTCCATATATATGTGTCAGTATACTGTATTGGTGTTTTTCTTTCTGGCTTACTTCACTCTGTATAATAGGTTCCAGTTTCATCCATCTCATTAGAACTGATTCAAATGAATTCTTTTTGATGGCTGAGTAATACTCCATTGTGTATATTTCTAGTCAAGGCTATGGTTTTTCCAGTGGTCATGTATGGATGTGAGAGTTGGACTGTGAAGAAGGCTGAGCGCCAAAGAATTGATGCTTTTGAACTGTGGTGTTGGAGAAGACTCTTGAGAGTCCCTTGGACTGCAAAGAGATCCAACCAGTCCATTCTGAAGGAGATCAGCCCTGGGATTTCTTTGGATGGAATGATGCTAAAGCTGAAACTCCAGTACTTTGGCCACCTCATGTGAAGAGTTGACTCATTGGAAAAGACTCTGATGTTGGGAGGGATTGGGGGCAAGAGGAGAAGGGGACAATAGAGGATGAGATGGCTGGATGGCATCACTAACTTGATGGACGTGAGTCTGAGTGAACTCTGGGGGATGGTGATGGACAGGGAGGCCTGGCGTGCTGCAATTCATGGGGTCACAAAGAGTCGGACACGACTGAGTGACTGAACTGAACTGAACTGATATATATATAAATCACTAATGGAGAAGCAGAATGTGTCGAATAGAGCCCAAGTAACAAGAACATTTGAAAAGATCCTGTGTTGCAAGCCCTTGAGTGCATGACCACAGAGGTTCAGCCTTGGGCCTGAAAGTATCTGTGGTGAGAAATAGTTTTAGCCTGTGGAAGCTTCAGCAAATCCAGATAAGACTGTTTCAGTGCAATCCTTTAGAGTTTTGAAATGTGCTGGTGCCTCCTGCATCATCCCAATCTAATACTAGACCCTAGTTAAGAGACACAACTTCTGATGATGGGACACAGCTCTGGCCTGGAGCTGCCTGTTATGAATTAGGTACTGATGTGACCCATTGTATGATGCAGGAGTAAGGTATTGTGAGATGGGAGTGATACGTTTGGAATTGAGCTTAAGCAGATCTGGGAGGTATGAACATATTTCATAAAGAGCTGTCCCAGAGTCTCATGTCACTGACCTCATGTCAATACCTCTATTTCATGATGCTTCTCTCTCATTCATACTTATAGCCCCATGGGAGATCTCATATGATTGACTCATGGAGGAGGAAAGAATTCAGACTCTTAAAAAGATGGGTCAGCCTGATTATTTAGGTAGATAATGAAGGTTAGTAATGACAAAATCCATCCTGTGGGTAGATCTGAAGAGCAGTGTAATTGCTATTCATTTAGAGAGAGAGATGGCTTCAGGCATGGATATATATTGAGTATTAGCAAAGTGAATGATCTGGAAGAAATCAGACTAGAAGATTGGATTCAAGGAGTCTGGACAGGAGTATGTGGATGGGCTTATAGGAGTTAGCACAAATACCTTTATGTCTGAGAGCCATGCTCATCAGAAAACAAATACTGCATAGAAGGCCCTTTACAACCAGATGGACATTATCACCTGCCCATGGATATTAGCCAGACTCTCAGACACCCCAGAGTTTGTGAAATAGACCCATGAATAGAATGGCCTTGGTGATAGACACAGGGGTTATACTTGAACCTAAAGGCATGGCCTCCCTCTCCCAGACTGATGTAGCTACTGTTACTGCTAAATTAACATTGCATTAACATTGGCAATGGACTCAAATATTGTACCATTCTGTTGGGGAGACTGAGCCACTATTTGGTGGCGGGTCAATTAAGTTGGATCCCTATGACCTTGAAGAAGGCAACAGTTAATACTGGGATATGAAACGTAGTTTGAATTCGTGTTTACTTTTTCTGCTTACAATGCCGCTGCTAGCTCCCACATCTGATGGCTCCCAGAATGCCTGATCCAATGATATGTTGTCCCACATGACATTGCTCCAACCAAAGGACACTTGTTACATCAAATGAGCTGCAATACGAGTTTGTAATCACTGCACTCCATTCCACCATCACCACCCCCGCCCCTTGGCCCCCAACCAAAAGCCATTGACCTGATAGAACAGTAGAATAATATTCACCTTGAAAGACTCAGCTAAGGTACCAGCTTGGGCAAAAAACCTCCAGGATGAAGTGTATATACTAAATCAACAGCTCATATCAGGTGTTGTGCCTGTCATAGCCAGAATAACCACCCTTAGAAGAAAGGATGGGCCCTTATATCCAATCACAATGCCCTACTTGGAGATCTGTGCTTCCTTTCCCTATAACCTTAGACTTTGCCAGTTAGAACACTGATTCTTAGAGTAGGGGCAGAGGCAGTCCGGTCAGAGGACCCAGTAAGAGTCCCAGTTAACTGGGAGTTGTGATTGATTTTACATGTGATGTGACTACCATACATTTCTAACTAAATGGACCAGGAGAGATAGTAAAAGGTACTTTGCTCATCACCATGAGGAAACAGGGCTACTGTTCACAATCTGAGCAAAGAAAAATATAACTAGAACTCAGAGGTGTTCTGTGTCCAAATGAATGGGAAACTGCCACAACTAAAATTCCATGAGAGAAAGAAAACTAAGAGCCTAGTCTCTTGGGATTAAGGTCTAGATAACCTCACAAGGCAGCAACCCAGACCAGCTGACGTGCCAGTAGAGTCTGAGGCAAATCTGGAATGAGTGGTAGAAAAGATTGGTGATCAACATCAGTTAAGGCCCCCAAATCAGCACGAGTATCAACTATTGTGCCTGGGGCACTGCTGCTGCTGCTGCTAAGTCGCTTCAGTCGTGTCCAACTCTGTGCGACCCCATAGACGGCAGCCCACCAGGCTCCGCCGTCCCTGGGATTCTCCAGGCAAGAACACTGGAGTGGGTTGCCATTTCCTTCTCCAATGCATGAAAGTGAAAAGTGAAAGTGAAGTCGCTCAGTCGTGTCCGACTCCTAGCGACCCCATGGACTGCAGCCTACCAGGCTCCTCCATCCATGGTATTTTCCAGGCAAAAGTACTGGAGTCGGGTGCCATGCAGAATTGCAACTGGCTGTCACTTTGAAGGACTGTTCTTGAACTTCCTTCTTGGGGAAGATGAAGGATATTGTATATGGTATCTGGACTTCATAACATGATGCAGGTGAACCTGAATTATGCAAGAGGTTTGCCTGTCCTGGGCCCAGTTTTTGTGTTTTTCTATGCCTACTCACCCCCAACATGTCTTCAGCTTTTGACCACTTGCTCTATCAAGAGCACCAGCTAATGCTACCACTGTCTCCTTATCTCCTAATTCCATCAGCTTATCAGTCTCCCTGTAGCTTAAACAGTAAAGAATCTGCCTGCCATGCAGGATACCAGGGTTCGATTCCTGGGTTGGGAAGTTCCTCTGGAGAAGGGAATGGCAATCCACTCCAGTATTCTTTCCTGGAGAATTCCATCGACAGAGAAGCCTGGTGGGCTACAGTCCGTGGGGTCGCAAAGAGTCGGACACGACTGAGTGACTAACACACACACACACATCAGTCTCCCTTAAGGTGAAGACCAGCCATTGTCATGACCCAAGTGATGTCTGCCATGGGAAAATCCAGAGTAAATCTGTATGGCTTTCCAGACCAGACCCAGGAAAGTTCTGTCTCCACTGAGATATTACTCTGCAGTGACTGCCCAGAGGCAGTGGCTGCCCACAGATTATACTACTGGAGGTATGAAAGAGTTAATGCCCCATGGAGGTCTTTACCAGCGAACTAAAGAAGATGGTAAGGAACTGGTATAAATAAATGACTTTTCCTCCACCTAGAAAATCTTTCCAAAGAGGAGAAATTCCGTTATGACATCTCTGGAGTTGTTCCATGTGGTCAAGTAGCCAGCTTTGTTTTCTTGTGAAGTTCTTCCCAGCTCATTAAACAGACCACTTTACATCTGCTTTTGCTTTTTCCTTTCAACCCTTCTCTTCTTTCTCCCTCTGGCTAACCTGGGATTGTTTGATCTGAGGCCCTGCCTTCCAGAGAACCTAGGAAGAGATACAAAGCAAGGCTCTTAAACTCAGAAGTTTTTGCCTATCAATTCAGAGTTAAGCTATGGTACAAACAACCCTAGCCTTCCTGATTGAAAAGTTGGCTGATTTTGGTGCACCCAATTATCTTCACTATTTTAATGTATTAATGTAATTTTTTTTTTTGGAGGGTAGTACTAGTGATAAAGAGCCCACCTGCCAAATCAGGAGATGTAAGAGACATGGGTTCAGTCCCTGTGTCAGAAAGATCCCCTGAAGGAGGGCATGGCAACCCACTCAAGTATTCTTGCCTGGAGAATCCCATGGACAGAGGAAGCTGGTGGGCTACAGTCCATCAGGTCGCAAAGAGTCGGACACAACTAAAGTGACTTAGCAAGCATGCAATGTAATTTTTTTCTTTTTTAAAAAATCTTACAGTGACTTTCTTCCTCTGCCCCATTTTGTTTTATGCATTTTTCATTGTTCTGGTTTATTACACCTTTATTCTATAGTTCTCCTATATTTAAACTTTTATTTTTTGATGCAGAGAATCCTTACATTGGTTGGTTGTCCTTTTCAAGATGTGCATCGAATGTTTTCTTAGGAGAAACATGCAGTGAATGCCAGGTTCCATATACATATTCCTGTATATAAGTTTTGACATACTGGAGGAATATAATATATTTTAAATACCAGTTTATAGATTTCCTCCCTGCTTCCCTAAGTCACTCCCTATAGAACACTAAGCTTTTCAGACCACACTTTGTCAGATTTGTCTTAGGCAGGGAGGTATATTCCACCCCAGTATTCCACACCATAGTCAGGGACTTTACAATCACCCCTTCCCTTTCTCACCACTTCCCCTTATAATTATTATTTCTGATAGAGATTCAGGGACAACATACATTGTAAACCCTTGGTGCATTTATTAGTATTAAACAGGAATACTGAGTTAATATTTCTATTATAACCATAGATTGAAAATAAAGCTCAAAATCTTACCTAGTAAGCTGATGTATCACATTTGCTATGTACCTCATGTTTAACCTAATCAACTGAGTTCTTCTAGAATGGATATCTTCAGCTTTTTAAATTATGTGTTTGTTTAGGTGGTTGCTACTCTGTCCTGAATTTGGACACCCTGTCATCTGAGTCCACAGAGAACTTGACTCTCTAATTCTTCAACCTTCCTTCCTAATCCCCCTTCTGTCATGAACTTCCTTTACTCTAATTGTCCATTGATTAATTCTGTGAATGTTGTGTGATGAAAGCTAATCTTTGGAAAAGTTGAGACTGAGATTAATGTTCACAGAAATTATAAAGACCTCAGGTGGAAGATACAGCAATACTATATTGCATTCCTCCTGAAACAAAGCAAAAGCAGCTACAAGCATTTGAAAGCAAGTCACATTTTTGCACACCATCCATTATTCTTGCATTTAACAGGATGTTAAAGATTCTACATCTTCTGAATTTATTAGCTTGGTATTTAGCATGTTTCACAGCCAAAATAGCAAAGACGGTTCATTATTGCTGGTTAAATTAGCCTCATGAAAATGTTGTTGGTAAAAGGTTACAGAAATGAATGAGAAATCTAACCAAGCAGCATATTAAATCATTTATCATTATAACTTTAAAAGGCATTCTGATGATTTAAATTAACTTGGCTAAAGGGTAGAGAATTAGATAAAAGTTAATAATTAAAACCTAGATGACTTGATTAGGTCTTTTGATAGAGATGGGACAAAATATAGGCATATAGTATTTACGTAAATTGTCCTTGGCAGAAATTAAGACCAATAAAATCATACTTGATCATACTATTTATGGTCTTTAAAAGAATTACAGCTATAATATACATAAACTAGATTACCTGAATAGCTTCAGACATGGTTAGATAGTTCATTCCAGATTATTTTATTTTGAATAGTCAAAGCCTATAATTTAGTTATTTTTCTATTGAGGTTTAGTATGGTTTTTTAAAAAAGAAAGCTGAATGGCCTCTCTATATATTAAGGGTAGTAAGTCTTTGTCATCTTTGTGAAATTTTTATCAATAAATTAAAAATGTTTTGTTTCTTGATATGTAGAACTATGGGCTTCCCTGGTAACTCAGTGGTAAAGAACCCACCTGCAACGCAGGAGATGCAGGTTCAATCCCCAAGTCAGGAAGATCCCCTGGAGGAGGGCATGGCAACCCACTCCAGTATCAGTTCAGTTCAGTTCAGTCACTCAGTTGTGTCCGACTCTTTGCGACCCCATGAATCGCAGCATGCCAGGCCTCCCTGTCCATCACCAACTCCCGAAGTTCATTCAAACTCACGTCCATTGAGTCAGTGATGCCATCCAGCCATCTCATCCTCTGTTGTCCCTTCTCCTCCTGCCCCCAATCCCTCCCAGCATCAGAGTCTTTTCCAGTGAGTCAACTCTTCACATGAGGTGGCCAAAGTACTGGAGTTTCAGCTTCAGCATCAGTCCTTCCAATGAACATCCAGGACTGATCTTCAGAATGGACTGGTTGGATCTCCTTTCAGTCCAAGGGACTCTCAAGAGTCTTCTCCAATACCACAGTTCAAAGCATCAATTCTTCTTGCCTGGAAAATCCAATGGACAGAGGAGCCTGGCGGGCTATGGTCCATAGGGTCACAGAGTCAGACATGACTGAAGTGACCAAGCATACAGAACTTTTAATTTTTGTGTGGGCTAAACGATTCATATCTTCCTTTGTGTTAAAATGATTTTTTTCCTAATAAACACAAAGTTTTCCTGAAAGGGATGGTCAGTCAGTTAGTTTGGCAACCCTGATAAAGCATTTTGTATGGATGGATTTAAGATAAAAATCAATATTTTCTCTTCTTTTCCATACTTAACAGAAACCAGGAGCTAAAAGAACTTGGTGAGCTTTCTCCACACTGGGACAATCTACGAAAAAACGTCCTTACTCACTGTGATCAAATGGTGAATATGTACCAAGACATTCTGACAGAACTCAGCAAGGAAACAGGTGTGAAATCAATGACTTCACATATTCAAAGTGAAATGAATTTCATGTATGTTATGTGAAAGCAATCATAAGTATTATTATGAATGTAGAAAAGCCAAATTTTTTTTTTTTTGTTTTCAACTCTACCATCTTTGCATGAAAAGCAAAGAAGAAAAAATTACACTATTTTCCCTCATGACATCATTCTAGGGGTAACAGAATTTTTTAAATTAAATTTCTGAGGGAAAAAAAAGCAGCTCATGCAGCAAATATTATTCTTCTGAACTTTTACATCAGATGGACTTTTCAACACCTGTTTGTGCACGCGCACACACATGCACATACTTATTTACTAATGAGGTTCAATTTTTTCCACCTAGGGTCCTCTTTCAAATCAAGCAGCAGCAAAGGAGAAAAAACATTAGAATTTGTTCCAATAAATCTACATCTGCAAAGAATGCACGTACACAGCCCTCACTTGAAAGGTAGGGATATAGTATTCTTTTTCAAATGGACAAATCATGTTGGTGTGTATTTCTTTAAATGACTTGACTATTGGAGGAATTTGAAATTCTAGCAGTTATACAAAGATGAAGATGAAACAGTTGAAGCTGATAATGACCTGAAACACTGCAAAAGAAACCATTATATTTTCATTGCTGTGTTTATAAATATGGTGTCTGAACTGAATTGCCAGTAACTATACAAAATAAGTATTAGCTTCCTTAAGTATTTTCAGCAATTCCTAATAGCTACCCATTGTGCTACTAGTTGAATTAGAAAAAAAGGTAAAACAAGACTGGTTCATTTTGTATCTACCCTGAGAAACCAAAGTCCAAAGGTGGACTGACAGACTGTTTCTCTGACTTAGTGGTGACTATCAACAGGATCACCCCCTTCTCTAGGAGAAGTGGATTTATCAGAAAGTGGTAGAGTGTTTTGATGTACTCAGTTTTGAGATACATTTTTCAAGAAAATATATATAAATTTTCATAACATACTTAAATAGCTCTAGAGTGAATGATAAGATGTTGCTGCTACATAATTCCTTGCCATTTCTCAGTATAAAATATATTTTAAGTTTTCTTCTCATATCATATTTTGTGAATATTTGGGGGAGCCATCTGCCACTATTTATCAGCAAAAGGACCATATTATGATGTTTGTCCAGCAGCTTTGTTAATGATGCCATCCACATTCATTACCTCTCAAAGCTCTCTCTGTGTGAATAATAAATTCTATGGTCATCCTACTCATCTTCCCAGATAGCCAAAAGTTCCTTTAGATTGTCAATCTTTCATGCTGTCTGTCAACATATACATACAAACATGCACATAGTCATTCACAGATGCATCTAAAGAAACATTCTAACACACAATTTTGCAGCCATTGTCACAACAGAGAGGTTCATTCAGTTCAGTTGCTCAGTCATGTCTGACTTTTTGTGACCTCATGGACTGCGGCACACCAGGCTTCCCTGTCCCTTACCAGCTCCCGGAGCTTCCTCAAACTCATGTCCCTCGAGTTGGTGATGCCATCCAGTCATCTCATCCTCTGCCATCCCCTTCTTCTCCTGCCTTCAATCTTTCCCAGCATCAGGGTCTTTTCAAATGAGTCAGTTCTTCATATCAGGTGGCCAAAGTATTGGAGTTTCACCTTCAGTATCAGTCCTTCCAATGAAGATTCAGGACTGATTTCCTTTGAGACGGACTGGTTGGATCTCCTTGCAGTCCACGAGACTCCAACAAGAGTCTTCTCCAACACCGCAGTTCAAAATAGATTAGGCTTTTTTAAAAGTTAAAATGAAATCTGTCTGCTTTAAAATTACCTGAAGTTTTGTAATCAAAAAAATTTGTATAAGCTTGTGCATACTGATTGTCTATACACAACCAGCTAATATACAAGTTCAAACATAATTAAAATCATTCTGACATATGATTGTATTATTGATGTGAGTAGAAGTTGTTCAGTCATGTCCAACTCTTTGCAACCCCCTGGACTATACAGTCCATGGAATTCTCCAGGCCAGGATACTGAAGTGGGTAGCTGTTCCTTTCTCCGGGGGATCTTCCCAACCCAGGGATCGAACCCAGATCTCCCTCATTGCAGGTGGATTCTTTACCAGCTGAGTCACCAGGGAAGCCCATTGTTGTATTATAAATATATTATAATTATATTGATTATTTATATTCAACTATAATTGCATTATAATATACCTTATCACGTATCTGAAATTTTAACAGGCATCCTGTTCACCAAAAATTATGCCAAATGAAAGCACTGAATTAAAAGCAAGACGGATTGGCCCTAAGGCCTGTAGAAGCTCTTCCTTGGTTACTTGTGTCTATTAATAATTTGAACATAACATTGTCTAATGGTTTTTAAAAATCATCAAAAACAAAGTCATAAAGAAGCTAGGACATTCAAAATCTATCTGGTAACCAACATAATTATTTTTTCTAATAGCCAATATGAAGAGACTTTTATGATATAGTAGCAAGTTTATATATTTTGGAGTAGAACAGAATTTCAGCTTTACCACTTTATGTTTGACCTTAAGCCTGTCATTTAATCTTTCTAAGCAGTGTTGTTCTTGTCCTGATTAAGTGAGCTAGAGCATATAAAACATATAGAATCAACAATAATAGTTTTTGTGATACATGCAGTAGTTGCCATCACTGGAACAAAGCAGATTGTCAGCTTTTTCATGACAGTTAAAACTGGAGGAAAGTGATCAGTTTAGAGCCTATTAAGCCACCTCATGACTCATTGGAAAAGATCCTGATGCTGGGAGGGATTCGGGGCAGGAGAAGAAGGGGACAACAGAGGATGAGATGACTGGATGTCATCACTGACTCGATGGACGTGAGTCTGAGTGAACTCCGGGAGTTGGTTATGGACAGGGAGGCCTGGCGTGCTGCGATTCATGGGGTCGCAAAGAGTTGGACATGACTGAGCAACTGAACTGAACTGAACTGAAGACACATTGAAATCTTCAACCAAAAGTAGCCAGATTTAGAGAGGCATTTGGGAAAAATCATCACTCTTAAGTTCCATGACAGATGGAATAAAAAGAAGAGAGAAAATAATAACTCGAGTTACAGCTATGGATGGATAGCAGTATCATTAAACCATGTCTGCTGGAGACAAATTGATATGAATTTATACTTAAAAATCCATTCAAATATTTGGTGATGATCCTTAAAATACTTCCAGTATACAAAGAGAAATTATTAGCTAAGTAGACTTTTACATTCTACTTACTTCTTAAAAACAAAAGAACCATTTACATTATGCTGTTTTTTCCCAGGTTAATATCTGAAAATAGACTAGAGTGAACTGGTATGATACAAGGCATTTAATTATTTAATTGTCATTTCTGCAGTGTAAAAGGAACTGGCAACTAACATAAAGACATTGGAAAAACCAAACTAAATGTATTGTGATTAGTTTAGTGAGATATGTGTCAGTTTCCCACAGCTGCCATAACAAGTACCACCAAGCGGAAATCATAAACAACAGAAATGTAATGACTCACAGTCTGGAGCTGCTGCTAAGTCGCTTCAGTCGTGTCCGACTCTGTGCGATCCCGTAGACAGCAGCCCACCAGGCTCCCCCATCCCTGGGATTCTCCAGGCAAGAACGCTGGAGTGGGTTGCCATTTCCTTTTCCAATGTATCAAAGTGAAAAGTGAAAGTGAAGTCGCTCAGTCATGTCCGACTCTTAGCAACCCCATTGACTGCAGCCCACCAGGCTCCTCCGTCCATTGAATTTTCCAGGCAAGAGTACTAGGGTGGGGTGCCATTGCCTTCCCCCCACAGTCTTGAGGCTGGGAGTCAAAATCAAGGTGTTAGCAGAGCCATGCTTCCTCTGAAACTTAATCTTAGCTTAATCTTTAGCTTTCTTTAGTTTTCTTTTTGATATATCACCTGATCCTCTGTCTTTGCATGTTGTTTCCCCTTTATGTCTTTATATCATCTCCTGTGTCTGCTTCAATGTCCCAATGTCCCCTTTAAGGACATACTGGATTAGGTCCTGTTGGATTAGGACCTGCTCTAATGACCTTATTTCAACTTGATTGCATCTGTGAAAACCTTATTTCCAATTAAGGTAATATTCTAAAATACCTTTTTGAGGGGAGGGTGAGCACAATTCAACCCATAATAAGATATATAAAAGAATTTTATTTATGATGACAAATACCAAATGGTAGAGAGTAAAGCTAGATTTTGAAGTTACAGAACTAGGGTGTGCGTGCTCAGTCACTAACTCATGTCCAACTCTTTGCGACCCTAAGGAGTGTACCCAACCAGGCTCCTCTGCCCATGGAATTTTCCAGGCAGGAATACTGGAGTGGATTACCATTTCCTCCTTCAGGGGATCTTCTTGATGCAGGGATTGGACTCACGTCTCCTGTGTCTCTTGCATTGGCAGGCGAGAGAACTAGGGTACAACTCATCAACCAAAGAGTTTTTCACATGTTTTCAGTAAGACTGATTTCTTCCTTTGAACACCTGAGAAAAAAATGTGCAAAAGGACTAGAGATCTAACACTCAAAAATTAATTGGAAAGTACTGAATTCTGTTACATATAAATTTTCCCCGAAGGCTACTCACATACCATACACATTTGTCCTACATATAACATTAAATATAAAATTTGTATGTGTTAAAATATTTATGTTTTTATAATTTTAAGCATTATTTTGAATTGAAATTCAGTTACATTAGGTGCTTTATAGACTAGATCACCAACTCTATGTTATCATAGAAATTAAAAACTTGACTGACTTCTGGGGCTCTATCCCTTACTTTTCCTAGTTTAACCAAATTCATAACCTTTCTGAGCTTTGATTGTCTTTATTTGCAAAGTATAATTTTCTACTTATATAGCATATTTTTAATAGCAGATTAAATGAATCATAGTTAAATGTATTTAAGATCTACAGTTGCTGATTTGAATGTTTAGCTGAATTACAGACAACATTTTGCAAGGTAATGATGCAAGTAAGATTAGCCAAGCCTTGGTATTTCACTGGTGAATTATTTGGATATAGCCTACATCTATTTTCATTCTTACCATTAGTAAATTGCATCTATCCACATTTGATTAATCTATCTGCTATTTTTGGAGAGGTAGTTTTGCAAACAGTAGCAGGCAGATTCACCAAAGACAAGGCTAATGTCTAGCTCTTGAAACAAGTAACTGAGCAGAACTAATGTTGTAATGTCTCATACTGACAAATGAAATAACCTTCATTTAACTTCAGGTGGCCCCAGACCCATTAAGTTAATTTTTCATCCTTATCCATTGCTTAAATGCAGCAAATAGAATAGCCACCACTATAGGGATCTTAGCAGCTTTGACTACAATAACATAAATCCCTGAAATGAAGACAGTTTCCCTCTCCAGTATATTTTCCTTTCATAGAAATATAGTTGTGATGTTATACATTATGGATTCTTGTGATATTCTAGGTTTAAGTTATTTTATATGTTATACACATGTAATAGTATATAGTACACAGAAAAGAAATGGAGGAAGGAAGAAAAGAAAGAAAGGAGGGAAGAAATGAAGGGAAAAGAGAAAGAAAGGGAAAAAGAAAGAAACTACTATATTATACTGTAAAGCTGCAGTTGGAATCAGGTGCTATATTGGCCTGGATTTACTGTTTAATATGGATGAGTCAGTTGACTTTTCTGCCCCTTACTCTTCTAATCTCTACTCAGGAGGAGCTATTAAGAGCTCCCTGATTGCTGTATCTCAAGAGCCTGGGTATATCAACTTATCAATGAAGCACAATTATCTTGTAGATGTATTTAATGGTGATGCCAACATGCTTGGACTATTTTGAAACAAATTTCCCTTAAAATTCCCTATTGTCCTGTGATTCATACCCAATTCATTTTGTGGGCCATTTTAAAGTCAAGGTTTATGTTTAAATTGTTCCTTGAAATGAGATCAGCAGGTCTCCCTTTTTTTTTTTTTTTTTTCCATCAGCACTATTTTTATAGTTGTAGGAATTTGAAAGAGATATTCTGGGAAAAAATAGACTTATTATCTCATTTTATTAATAAGTGGCTTTTAAAAGGCTGTAAGGCAGCCCTATTATTAGATTTCAAATAACCTACTATCTTTAGCTTAGATACTCAACAGCTTGAACTCCACTTTCCTCATATGGTGCATGAGATGCATTTTCCTAAAGCCAAGGAATTTTTAAAATATAAAATATCAAAGAAAATATGCATATTATTTTCTTAAAAAAAGAATAAGATTTTATAACATTTATATAAAATAACTTTCCTATAAAAGTTTAACTTTTTTCCTATAAAGTGGAAACTTTTTTCCTATTAAATGCTTAACTTTCCTATAAAATAAAATACCCATCTATATTTTTATAATTGTCTCAGTACCAAAAATCTAAAAGTTAAGGGCTATTCATATCACAAAAGATTTATATGTATATACGTTTACCTGCTCTTCTTTGGATTTCCTTCCTGTTTAGGTCACCACAGAGCAATGAGTAGAGTTCCCTGAGCTCTAGAGTAGCTTCTCGTTAGTCATCTATACTATAGTATCTATACATACTATCAATATTGTATATAAATCAATTCCAGTCTCAAAATTCATCCCATCCCTCCCGTTTCCCCTGTGTCTATACATTTGTCCTCTATGTCTCTGTCTCTATTTCTGGTTTGCAAATAAAATCATCTATACCATTTATCTCAATTCCACGTATATGCGTTAATAGGCAATATTTGTGTTTCTCTTTCTGACTTAACTTCACTCTGTATGACACTCTCTAGGTCCATCCATGGCACTTCAAATGACCCAATTTTGTTCCTTTTATGGCTGCGTAATATTTCTTTGTATGTGTGTACCAGATTTTCTTTATCCATTCCTCTGCTGAGGTTGCTTCCTTCTCACGGCTGTTGTGAGCAGTGCTGCAGTGAACACTGGGGTGCGTGTGTCTTTGGAAATTATGGTTCTCTCTGGGTATATGCCCAGGAGTGGGATTGCTGGGTCACAGAGTAGTTCTATTTTTAGTTTTTAAAGGAATCTCCCTAATATTCTCCATAATGGCTGTATCAGTTTATCACTAATATGTTTTATAATAATTTATCTTTATAAAATCTGAATATGTAAAATACATGCTTTCTAAGAGTTTTTTTTTTTTTTTTTTTTTTAAGCCAGAACAAGTTAAGCTTAATAGCTGGCTGACACTCGGAGATGTTCATAAGACAAGCTGGGAGCTGGATAATTTAGTGTGGAAGAAGTCAGATCTAGCCAGAGATGGAGATTTTATAGGCTTCTGTAAAAATATAGTGTTAAAACTCTAAAAGAGATAAGTTCATAAATAGAAAAGAGTAAAAGTCAGAATTTTGGATATGAAAGACCTTGTTCATAACTTTGGAGGTTCTTAACTATAGATGAATATATGAAGAATGCTAGTTTTTTCATTTAGATTTAAAGATAAATAATTGGCTCTTTTTGGAGTGGAGAGTATTTGAGTCACTTGGTTCTCTTCCTTTATCTACTGTTTCCAAGTCTCTTAGTTCATACACAGGTGACGAGGTTTCCCAACATTTCAGTGAGATGGATGAATAAAGAAAAAGTTTCTGTTCCTAGAAAGTAGCTTCAGAGGATGCCTGAAACTATGGATAAATTGAAGAGACAGATTCTCCACGAAGCTAACAAAGCTTAGGTTCAAGCCTTTTCATGTGCATGGGCTTCTTTAAAAGACCCTAAAAGGGGCCTTAGCAACGTGTTTGTGGTCACAAATAGTTTTGCACATTTTGCAAAAGTAAGTCAGTTTTGTTGTTGTTGTTGTTGTTCAGTTGCTCAGTTGTGTCTCACCCACGGACTGCAGCACACCAGGCTTCCCTGTCCTTCACGGAGCTTGCTCAGACTCATGTCCCTTGAGTCAGTGATGCCATCCAAACACCTTGTCCCCTGTCGTCCCCTTCTCCTGCCTTCAAATCTTTCCCAGCATCAGGGTCTTTTATAATGGGGCAGCTGTTCGTGTCAGGTGGCCAAAGGATTGGAGCTTCAGCTTCAGCATCCGTCCTTCCAATGAATATTCAGGACTGATCTCCTTTAGGATGGACTGGATGGATCTCCTTGCAGTCCATGGGATTCTCAAGAGTCTTCTCCAGTACCACAGTTCAGAAGCATCAATTCTTTGGTGCTTAGCCTTCTTTATGGTCCAACTCTCAGATCTGTACATGACTATTGGAGAAACCATAACTTTTAGTAGACATAGCTTTCACCTTTACTTTGCTGGTGGCTCAGGTGGTAAAGCGACTGCCTACAATGTGGGAGACCCAGGTTCAATCACTGAGTTGGGAAGATCTCCTGGAGAAGGAAATGGCAACCCACTCCAGTATTCTTGCCTGGAAGATCCTATGGGTGGAGGAGCCTGGTAGGCTACAGTCCATGGGGTAGCAAAGAGTCAGACACAACTGAGTGACTTCACTTTCACTTTATGAGACAGACCTTTGTCAGTAATGTCTCTGATTTTTACTATGCTGTCTAGGCTTGTCGTAACTTTTCTTCCAAGGAGCAAGTGCCTTTTAATTTCATGGCTGCAGTCACAATCTGCAGTGATTTTGGAACTCAAGAAAATAAAGTCTGTCATTGTTTCCATTGTTTCACCATCTATTTGCCATGAAGTGATGGGACCAGATGCCATGATTTAATTTTTTTGAATGTTGAGTTTTAAGTCAGCTTTTTCACTCTCTTTCACCTTCATCAAGAGGCTCTTTAGTTCCTCTTCACTTTCTGCCATAAGGATGGTATCGTCTGCACATCTGAGGTTACTTATATTTCTCCCTGTAATCTTGATTCCAGCTTGTGTTTCATCCAGCCCAGTATTTTGCATAATGTACTCTGCATATAAGTTAAATAACCTGGGTGACAATATACAGCCTTGACATACTCCTTTCCCAATTTGGAACCAGTCTGTTGTTCCATGTCCGGTTCTGACTGTTGCTTCTTGACCTGCATACAGGTTTTGCAGGAGGCAGTTAAGGTGGTCTGTACTCCCATCTCTTTAAGAATTTTCCAGAGGTTAATCTCAATCAATTAAAACTTCTCTCTTAAAAACAAAACAAAATAAAAACTGCTCTCTCCCTCAGATATCGACTTTCCTCATCCTTCCTCTTCTTGTTGGGTGGTGTTGGAGAGGCCACGAGTTTTCTTGGATCTAATAAAAATCATAGATGTCTCTCTTGGAAAACTGAGTTTGAAATGTATATAATTTGTGCTTGATCGGACATGTGGAGTTATCCACATGTTTTTAGTCACTTTGGTATATTGTTGCTATTGCTGATCACCCAGGTTTTAGCAGAAATTTATTGTAATTCTTTGCAGCATCATGCCCCCCTCGCCACCCACAGGTAGTTTAAACTGATGCACAGACTAATCTTATTCAGAAGACTGAGCCTCACTATCACTTTCCTTTTCAGACTAAAAATTTTTTTTTTTTTTTTTAGAGAAATAGCAAAAGTTAAAACATCAGCCTTCTATGCTTAATTGATAGGATTTCTTTTTATAGGGAAAATAATCATAGATAGTACTTATTGAATGCTAACTTCTTGTAACTACTTCCCACTCCATTTTCTAGCAGAAGAACCATGGCATAGAGAGATTATATACTTTTCCCAGTGTTGCACAACTTTTACCCAGCAGAGCTGTTATATGCAGCCGTGGACTTAAGAGTCCAGTCAGTAACCTAAACTGCTCACTCTCCATTCCTGGGTTAGAAGTCAGAAATCCCTGGGTATCAGGTCTTTAAGACTTTAGATGAGGCAGACAACTATTCAAGGTTCTCAAGTTTCTCATCAGATAAGTGAAAGTGGACAAGAATTTAGTGTTGGTGGTTTTAAGCGATCCCATGATCACTCGAGAAAGCTGTGATCCCCACTTCCATGAAGGGAAACGGAGTCACTAAGACAATTGACATCTGTTTGTGGACACCTTAGAACCCTTTTCTTAGATCTTAGGTTAAAATCCTCTGGACTAAGAAATCTTAAATTTCACACAAATCTAATATGTTGCTAGTTTAAGAAAAGATAGCTTCCCATGTGTGGTGCTTGTGGTGTAGAACTCACCTGCCAACGTAGGAGACGTAAGAGATGTGGGTTTGATCCCTGGAGGAGGGCACGGCAACCCACTCCAATATTCTTGCCTGGAGTATCCCATGGACAGAGGAGCCTGGTGGGCTGCAGTCCATAGAGTCTCACAGAGGTGGACACGACTGAAATGACTTAGTAGGACTTCTAGTTGACTAGTGACTTTTTAAAAGAAGACAAGCCCAGAACTCCAGTAGTCCGTTAAGTGACTGTTCAGTATCTGTCATAATGGCTATTTATTTTGGGTTGTACTTCTGGGGTGGTTTTGTGACCTTGAGTTCTCTGAATGCAGCTGAAGTGTTTTCACTTGAGGACCTATTTTATTTTTTAAAATTACTGTTTCAGGTGTATTTGGCTTGAACCACTATGAAAAAGTCATGGTATTTACCCGAAGCTAATAAAATAATTTATGTTTTCCCTGTAAATGAGATTGGAAAAACAACCAAGGTGTCAATATCAAAATCAATTTGAGAAGGATCTACTATGAAATTAGATTTCTCAAATAAAATGTGGTTTAACAAGAGGGTATTCACTTAGTCTTTCTTCTTATAGGGATTCTTTTCATTAGAATGTAGGATGATGGCTTGTTTTGAAGTGGTAAACTTAATATGTATCAAACTTGATGGCTTTCGAGATCAAAGGATTGAGTTTCAATTTAAATGTATGGGTTTTTTATTATTTTTTAAAAAGTATCTCACTGGAAAATAGATCAAGACAACTTGTGTATTCTTTCTAAGCCACCTAAGGAAATTGCAAAATTCAATTGCATGCATTCAAAATTGTGTGATGTAGTATACATAGGCAAAAAACTGTGGTCTATAGATTTTCGTAAAGGCACTAGTACTGTTTTGTCCTTGGGTCAAAGTACCGTAATATTTTGGTTTTTTTTCTCTGCAACTTTTGGTTGAAAGATTGTTCATTATTGTTGAATTTCAATATGATTGCAAATTAAATGATGCAAAACACAATGAAGTAAAATACACAAAAGACCAATTAATGTGTTATCTCAGTAAGTATATAGAAGAATGAGAGAACATACTGTTCTACACAGTAGTATATAATTAAGATGTAGTCATAAATCAAGCAGATATTATAACTTGTTTAGGTGCACAGGTGGCTTTTAGAAAGATTGATTAGCTCGTCTTGCCCCCTTGAGATGTGAGTTCATTGTTATTCCTGCAAAATTAAACAGAATAATTCCTCACACTTCCCACAGTGTGAATGCTTCAATGCAAACAGCATGCAGGAGATAAATGTTTGCAAAGTGTTCATCTCCTTGTCTGTTCTTGTTGCAGATGCTCTCTACGACGTCATCACCGTGGGAGCCCCAGCTGCCCATTTTCAGGGATTTAAGAATGGTGGTCTTCGGAAACTCCTGCATAGATTTGAAGCGGAAAGAAGAAAGTAAGTGACAACAGAATGCATTCATGATATTATCTTCCCTTTGGGGAAGGGTTTTTGTATACCAAGTTAAGATAAATAAGCTTGATCCATCACAATGAATAGTTCTTGACATCTCCAACCATGCCATTCAGGAACTTAGAGTTGTTGAATTTCAAAACCAAAACACTTGAACAGAAATTAGAATAAATGAAATGGCTAAAATAGCTAAGCATATTACTTAACAGAGTAGAACTGTGCTAGCAGAAGATTTTTCTGGAAGCCATCCTACTAATAAATAGTATTCTAGTATCAATTATTTTCGCTCAATGGAATGATGTTCAGACAGATATTTAGCTGAAAGCATAGTCTAATTTTCTGTGAAGGCAAAGACACTTAATGGAGAGCATGAGTCCTAATTTATGACTCTAACCCTACTAGTGATTTCCACTGTGGCCTGAGGCAAGGCATTTAACTGCCCTATTATTTAATTATTCCATTAAGAAAAGAGCCATCCATACAGAACTCTATTACTTAAGTGATGAAGTTAAAAGAGAAAACTTTCTATTCCTTATGGAAAAGGAGACACAGAAACCAAAGTATTGTCACTGTTATTTATAATTTTAATTTACTTTCTCAACCTTCTGTTTTGTTCTTAGCTACTTTAAAATATTGCATTAGTACTGTAGTTTATCCCCACATGTACCAACCAAGTTTACCCTGTTATAGCCTCTGATTATGACCATACTCATGTAAATTTTAAAGAGTGTTATCCAAGTGTGAAGGGTAACTTTCTTTTCCCTTTCAAGTAATTACTCTTCTTGAATTAAGAGCTCACATTTTGGGAATTCCTGGTGGTCCAGTGGTTAGGGCTCTGAGCTTCCACCACGGGGTGTGGGGAGAGGGGCACATGTTCAATCCTTGGCCACGGAACAAAGATCCCACAAGGTGCACAGCCAGCCAAAAAAAAAAAATCCAACTTTGAAAGGGGGAAATAGTTATTCTTTAGTCATAGTTGGTTTAGTAATAGTATTAAATAATCTGAGTGGCAAAACCAAAACCATTTTTAAAAAGCTTTGTCACATAACATATTTGTTATTCACTGTCCAGATGTTCAGGAAGAAAGCATTTAAAATAAGTTAAAAAAATAAAATAAGTTAAAATTGTATAACTGTGTACTGTTATATAAATGTACAAGCTGGCAATGTGTATATATATATATGTGTGTGTGTGTCTGTGTGTGTGTGTGTGTGCGGAGAAGGCAATGGCACCCCACTCCAGTACTCTTGCCTGGAAAATCCCATGGACGGAGGAGCCTGGTAGGCTACAGTCCATGGGGTCGCTAGGTCGGACATGACTGAGTGACTTCACTTTCACTTTTCACTTTCATGCATTGGAGAAGGAAATGGCAACCCACTCCAGTGTTCTTGCCTGGAGAATCCCAGGGATGGGGGAGCCTGGTGGGCTGCCGTCTATGGGTCGCACGGAGTCGGACACGACTGAAGTGACTTAGCAGCAGCAGCAGTAGCAGTGTGTGTGTGTGTGTGTGTGTGTGTGTGTGTATACGTATTAATATGTCTTTCTCTTTCTACTGGTACAATACTATTAAATCAGCTAGTATTCTTATTAAGATTTTTCCAGTTTTTGTTTTTGATTTTGGTTTTAGTTTTCCGGTGGGTAGGGAATATAGTTCTGTGAGGTTGTATCACAGATGTAAATTGGACTAACCATCACCATAGTCATCATAAATAACTGTACCATTATCACATAGAGACTCCCTAGTGTTATCCCCTAATAGTCACACTCTTCCCCAAAACCCTTCTGCTGCAGAAAGTGGTTCCGTTGCATTACTGTTGGAACAGGGAGTGGGCATCAAAGTTCCAACTAGGGGCTCTGAGAGGAGGGTCACCTCTTGTTTAATGCATGGAGGTTGGATGTCAGTTCAGTGACAGATCCCATGGGGAAGAGGATGCCATCCCTTTACTAAAATGAGAAAAGTGGAATACAGGTCTACGCCTGAGGGCTTCACTGGGCAGGGATATTTCTCACTATCCCCTTGCTGCATCATCCTTTGAGTGGAGCAGTACTATTAGGTTTGTGATATTCGCCCTCAGGCATTTATGGTTAAAAGCTTGCTGTTCTATTGGGCTACCCTTTTAGTAGTCCTTTGACTTTTCTTGGGTGCTATTTATTTGACCTTTTGCTTCACTGAGGGCTTCCCTTGTACCCAAAGTGAAATGTTTAGGAGGCAAAGAAGGAGACAAAAAAAGAAACAAACAAATGTGGAAATAATTATGATGTCATTCCTTAAGTCCTGAGGCTCCTAGCCAATCTGTTTTCTTTTCTCCACCTCTTGGTGTCTTCTGATAAATGAGTTATGTATTTTGTACAGAGTAGTTTGTTTTGTCCTGTTTTTGAGGATTAGAGGGAATAGTAAAATAGATTTTGTTTATTCCATCTTGTCTGGAACTAGAAGCCTCTATCTTGAGAATTCACTATTTTTTGCAATCAAATTTTAAAGTGCATAATACAATTAGAAGATTGAAAATGCCTACAGGGTACATAGAATTTACTTGAGCACATGAAGCATGTGTATGTGAAACATGGAATCTAACCATATAATTTCATAAAATATCACTATATGCTATGGGCGAAGACAAATGTTAAGTTGTATATTTAAACTCTGATATTTTGAGCTTTAAATATCTGCATGAGTATCTGAATTCTCCAGTGTTCTTCACTTCTTGTTGGGATGTTTATGTATATCTAAACACACACACACATTCACAAACACACATACACAGAGCTCTAAGATCAAATTTAAAATAAAAAACTGAGTCCAATGCTTGTAAATGATGATTTGCTTTAGGTTTTTCATATGTGCTATTTATCCCTTTGCTTTATTGATGACTTTTTTGATGAAATGCCATTTTAAAAATTAAAACAATAGCTTAGCCTAGATCTTAAAAATAGCAAGCCTAGATCTTGTTGAGGCAATACCCAGATGAGTATAGTATCAGCCTCTTCATTAAGTTGAGCGATAACCTGAGCAAACATGTCAAGCCTAAAGTGATATCACACTAATCAAATCATTTTCTGCAGGCCTTTTCAGCAACAAATATTGCATTTTTCCTCCACAAACAGTAATATAGAAATAAATATGACTATATGATATGAGACCTTATTTACATTTGGCAGGACATAAGATAGCATTAAGTGAAAGAACTTTTCTTTACCTTTTCTTTCTTTTGATAATCTCTCCCCCACCCAAAGAAAAGATAGCTGCATCTTTTAGATGTTTTTAGGAAACCCACCACAGCCATTGTTACAACTTCCCCTTCATTTATTTTCTTCTCAGCTAAGCCAGTGAAATACTATCATCTAGGAACAGATGTAATTTATGTGTCTGTTCCTTCGTGATCTATTTTTTGATGAATACATTGACCACAAAATGAAAAGCATTTTAACATAAGAAAGCCTTGCTTATAGTATTCATATAATGTAATTCAGATCACATAAAAAGTATTTTCAAGACTACAAGATAATTAATTAGGAAGATTGATTTTTTTTTTTTTGAAGCACAAATGTCTCAGTACATTAGTCCCTGTTCAGAAACCATCAAGAAATCCATGCTCATTCATTGAGCATTCAAAACCTCCATGGTTTCACCCCACTGACTTTCTACATTCATTTCCTCCTGCTCTTGAAGTTGTTTCTTTATGGTACAGAAACTATTTTCTTAATGGATTTCACTTTTCCACCTCTTCCCCTTTCCTTACTCTGTTGCTGTTTACAAAAAATTACTGTTTTTATCTCCCCGCTGTTTTTCATTTCTCTCTGTAAAAATCATGTACATAATCCTGTTTGAAATTCTTCACAAGGTCCATCCTAAGACTCCCACTTTCTCCATCATGTCTTCCGGATTTCTCAAGTTGATCTGATTCTTTATCCTAATGTTTTATTTTTACGTCACATAAAGTTTCGTAGGTCACAGTTATGGTGTGCTAGGTTTGTTCTAGTCCAGTACTTTTATAACAGTTTGTGATTTCCTTAACTAAGAGATGACGTCTTCTTGAATTTTAGATCTTCTGGAGTGTTCCACAGGGTAGATTCCACAGATAAAACTCAACAAGCATTGCAATTCACACAAGTCCGATTTAAAGTGCCAAAAACTTCAGTGGGAGATAAAGTTTAACAAATAATCATAATGCAACAAGGTCAGTATTACATAGAGCAGGGGTGCTCAACCTTGGCTGAAATTAGAATCACCTTTGGAGCTTTAAAATATTCTGTCTATGCTGGGATATTAACCTAGACATATTAAGTCAGTCCTGGGAATGGAGCCCAGGCATTGTTAAGTTTTAAAAGCTTCCTAGGTGAGACTGATATGTGTCTAGGGTTGATGCAGGGGTGCTCAACCTTGGCTGAAATTAGAATCACCTTTGGAGCTTTAAAATATTCTGTCTATGCTGGGATATTAACCTAGACATATTAAGTCAGTCCTGGGAATGGAGCCCAGGCATTGTTAAGTTTTAAAAGCTTCCTAGGTGAGACTGATGTGTGTCTAGGGTTGAGAACCACTGATACAGATGTAAGTGAATAGTGCTGGGAGAAGACAGAATGGCGTGGAGGCTAGAAACAGGAATGGTGGCAACGTGAGTTAAACTTGAAAAATGTATAGAACCTCAATTAGTCTCTATCAGGAGAAAAGAAAATCTAGATATTAAAGAAATATTTGTTGCAATCCAGAAAAAAAAGCCTTACATCTTCTTATATAGAAATTTTTCTTTAAGGAATCCCTCACTCATTAAATTGTTACAAAATGGAACCAAAGATGGGGATAAAGCAGTAAGAATTTTGATCTGGGAAAGCTTGGGCCTGAATAACATGAATGAATAAAACCAAGCATATTATAGAGCTTTTCATGCTTTAGAGATGAGACTTTTTAAGAACCAAAATGCTAATTACTCATATATTATATTTTGGTGGTTTTTTTTTTGTTGTTTTTTAAGGTTTTTGTTGTAATAAAATATTGGTAACATAAAATTTACCATTTAACCATTAAAAAATCTTATTAAAATATAGTGTACTTACAATGTTGTATTAGCTTCAGATGTACAACAAAATTATGCACATATAGGTGTGTATAAATTTATATTCTTTTTACAAAACTCTTAATTTTGGTCTTTTTAGTTATATATATATACACATACATGTACATACACATGTATATGTAGATAATTTATGTATATGCATGTGTGTGTGTGTGTACCTATATTACCTTAAAAGACCAAAATCACAATGTTTGTAACCCATATATTCATTTGTTCATCACTTACATGTTCTTGGATTCAGTGATTTACCTAGACTCTGTTTAGAAGTTTATAGATTCCTCTCTCAAAATATGAATCAATTCTTTAGTTCCAGTATTACTTAAAAGAAAGGGAAAATTACCATGACAACACATATTTTCCCTGCTTTGATCATTTCTAAATTCAGCTGGAACCTCAGATTCACCCAGAACTTTCACTGAGTAGGATCATGACCTAAAGGCATAGCCCTTTCATTAAGATAAAAAGGCATCTCATGAAAACCAAGAGCCTTTGTAAAGAAGAAGAAAAGCCAATGACAGGCAGTGTTCACCTCTCAAGAATATTAATTCCCTGTGATCTACCTGTTCATTAAGGACGAACTCACAGCTAACTCCCTGCAAGAGATCTTAATGTCAAATGCCTGCCTTGAGTATCTACCATGCCTTTCCCTCCACTACCCTCACCCCCTCAATGTGCTCCCTCAATCTGTTGATAATGATGATTATCAACATTGACAGCCCTACAGTTTCTAATAGAAGAGAGAAAAAAATTATTTGAAAAAGTTGAAAGGAAAGCAAAGTAAAATTTTACCAATAGAAATGTGATAGCCTGTTTTTGAGTCTTTAACACTTGAGTCTATACAAGAATTTGGAGGAATTTTCTGAAGGAAAGTAAAACAATATTAATAGTTAAACAAACCAGCCTTACCTTTTATGAGCTCAATTTTCCTTATTATTGGAAGAGAAATCAGTAGAATTTCCTAGTTCTCTATTATAAATTGGAGGTTTCTTGGGTTAAAAGGACAAATATCACATTAAGGAAAGAAATTCTGTGTAGCCTAGAGTGTAACAAACATCCAGTAAACCGGAAATGGGAGAATTGAACAAAATCATACCACTAGGTTTGAAATGTATTCTTCAGGATAGAATTGCTAACTGCTGCTTCAGTTCAGTTCAGTCGCTCAGTCGTGTCCGACTCTTTGCGACCCCATGAATCGCAGCACGCCATGCCTTCCTGTCC
>SJYT01079904.1:0-15357 GCA_006410635.1 Cephalophus harveyi | reverse complement strand
GCCAGGCCCTGGATGGGTTGACAAATGTGCCCCTGGCTTCACTCCCCTCCCTGTCTCTTATACACATCTTCGCTGCCCCGAGGTGTGGCAGAGCCCACAGCACTACCAGCAGGAGAACCAGGGAGCCACGGGAAGAGGTGGTCACCTGCTGCCCAGCCACCAAGCAGAGCGAAGTCACCACACAACACAGGCTGAGCCTCATGATGGAGGGCTGGGCCTCATGATGGAGGGCTGGGCCTCATGATGGATCACTGGGCCTGGTGATGGAGGAGACGGACGACACCTCCTTCCCCCCATTTCCACTGCCCAGGGACTGCAGCAGAGGTCACGGGGTTGTCGTGAGTGGCCAGGAGCCAGGGGCCATGACAAGGGTTGCCACTGCCCAGGAGGCCAGATCCACAGAGTGGGGAAGGTGATCAGTACACATGGCCTCCTTGGGGCTCGATGGATGGGCAACAGATCAAGGTACAGTCCAAAACAACACTGAGGCCAAAAGCAGCCGCCCCAGGAGACAGGTCAAGATCCCTCATTCAGGTTTGGCCCCTGAGCCAGTTCTCCGATCTGGAACTGAGGAACAGGGATGGGGTGGGTCCCAGGGGAAGGACCACAGCAAACAGACACGGGAACAACCCCAGCCCCTCTCAAAAGGACCTTGAGCTCTGCGTCGGTGACCCCATGCAGGGAGGTGGGACCACCAGAGGGGTGGAAGTTGCCAGACCCAGGGTCAACTTGACACTGATGTGAGAGACCCAGGTAATTCTGACTCTGCAGCCACTTCAGGAAGACCCCCTGGGCTGGGGTTTCTGGGCACAGGGGGTCAGGGGGCAAGGGACACGGGGCCAGTCCCGAGGATTCATCAGACTGTCTTGAGCTGGGAGAGCCTGGAATGCAGTATCCCCCAGAGCCAAGTGCAGGGCTTAGTGAGACATCTGTCGAAGAGCCCTTCAGAACCTGGGGGCACATGTTATGTGAGGGGAAAATGGTAAAGCCAAACAGAAACCCTGCATGAACTCCAGTGAGTAAGAGAGAAACGCACAGAAAAAGAGGGGGGATACACGCCCCACTCATGAACTGGAGAACTTTCTCAGCTCTGGTGGTGCCTTATGGGCATCCTCTGCTCCTGACTTCTCACATCCTCTGGGTGCTTCGCCAAGTCACCATGGTGGGCACCCAAGTACTCAAAGGGTAGCTCGATGGGACTCCCACCCAGAGCATGAGAGTCCATTCACTGAAGTCTTCTCACCATGAGTATGGGATGGTAATGTACACTCAAGACCACCCTCCCTGCTCCTCGATCTCTCAAACAAAGCACCTGGACCCATTCAGTGACCCTCAGCCTGGTGTCCAGAAGCCCCCTCCAGTGCTGGGGGGCCTGGTGCCTGGCTTGTGGCCAACTTGCCCAGACAGAAGACAGTGAAGAGCCCATAGACCCCAGAGCTTGGGTGTGATGAAGACGCGCAAAGCAGCATCTCCAGCTCCCAGGTCAGATGTGATACAAAGGCCTGCGATGTGAATGCAAGCGGGTCAGCGCCAGAGTCTCACAGAAGGTCCTGAGGTGTCCCTGGGCAGTGTCCCATCCCCTGGGCAGGCAGCACCCCGAGAAGTGGCAACAAAGTGGCCACTCGTGTCCTCTCAAGATACTGCAGTGAAAGTGACATGAAATAAAAACACGTCCAGTTCTCAGGCTGGGCCCTTGGTCTGGGATGTACGGAGAGGGCTGCAGCCACCAGGAGCTGCCCTCAGGACAGAGGGGAAGGTTGGCCAGCCTCCTGGAGCTACACGACCACGCCTGGGCATGTCCCGCGTGTGGAAGTCCAAGGCCCAGAACTGAAGCCAGGCAGGGACCGAGGTATGGACACGGACGTGAAGGAGGCCTCTCATGGGCAGGGTGCTGGACGCCAGGGCAGAGTCTCCTCTGGGACCACTCTGCCCAGCTTCCAAGCCTGGAGGTGGATGGCGGCCCCCAGCGGGAGGGCCTGAGGGACACGCACTGACCTCTGGGGCTCTTACAGCTCTCAAAGGCCAGGTGAGTACTGAGTCTGCCATTAGCCTGCAAACAGAAGAGGACAAATCTGAAACACAAACACCCAGCGCAGGATGAGCACCCAGACCCAAAGGAAGTGCCCAAAACTCAGCACAGAAAGGACACACGGCTCAGTGGAGAGATGGGCAACAGGCATTTCAGAGAGGAAACCACATCGGCCAAGGAGCGCACGAGGGAAACCGAGAATCTGGGTCATCATGTCCCAGATCAGTGCTGCCCGCAAATGCACAGCGGGAGCAACGTGGAACCCTCACCAAGCCTCAGAGACCCAGGTGGGGTGGGAGGCAGCACTCCCCGAGGCTCAGTCCCCACATCTGGGCACGTGAGGAGAGCTGGGGCCAGAAGCAGGGAAGGGGTGGGTGCAGAGAAACACCATGGAGTGGGGCCTCACAGCTGCCCCATCAGCAGCCACACGTCATAGGTCTCCAGCTCACCGGGCAAGATCTCGTTCAAAACCAGGATTTGGAGGAAGAGCAGCAGCCCACAGTCTGTTCACAGGACCCTCCCTCATGATCTGAAACCACTACCAGGAGGTTCAGGGGTTTCTGGAGGCAGCAGGCAACCACTCTTGGGGAGAGGAGCAGGGTGCCACCATGAGGGAGTCGGGTGTGGTGATCGCTCGGCTTCCTTCAATAATGACGCCTCAAATCCAGGAGGCAGCCTCTGCTCCTCAACTTGTGCCTGGGAGGCTTCTGCAAGGAGAGAGCAGGCTGCACACTGGAAGAGAAAGCACTGCTTCGCCACTCAACGTTCCCAAGGCAGCAGTTGTGTGGGTGCCTGGCTAATGGGAACAGGGAGACACCGACCTTGCCTTCCTGGAACTCGGTGACCTTCGGGGGCGTCCAGACTCCTGCACAGCAGCCACAGGCTGGGAGGAAGAGAGGGGCAAAGACGGGCAGCAGGAAGATGCAGAGTGCCCCGGAACTCCCAGATGAGAGCACCTGGCACCCGAGTGAACGGAGAAAGCAATGTTATCGTCGTACCTGGAAGGAGGACAATAGATTGTCAGGACAAGGGGAGCCAGTGGTCCAGACAAAACTGCATGAGAAAGTGTGGGGACCCAGAAGTTCACTGTGCAGAGTGCAGGGCCAGCACAGCTACCCAGAGTGTGGGGTGATGAGGAAGGAGACCTGAGACCACTGGAAGCCTCCCCCCAGGGCACCACAGACAGGTTGGGGCTTAAACAGGAGAGGGCTCGGCTGCACTTTAAACCAGGGGTTGACAAGGACACAGTGCGCGTGGTGTGGCACAGAACCTATGGTGTCCAACTGGAGGAGAAGAGACAAGAGGGGTCCAGGCAGGTGGGGAGCCTGGGTTGCCAGCACTGGCCCCAGGCCATGAGGCCTGAGCTCAGCTGCTAGCAGTGGGGACAGGGAAAGGGACATTTTCTCTGATCAGGCGCTTGGGAGGCAAGGAGACAGTAGGGAGGGCAGTGGCCAGGAGCAGAGTCAGGTGGCTGCCCTGGGTGGGCTGAGCCCCCAGATGAGAGCGAGAGTTCAGGAAAGAGTTTTGAAGGCGAAGCTGTCTTTCTCTGAGACATCTCAGGTCCCAGGGGAAGCAGGAGACACAGTAGAGGTTTTCTTTCTCATCGGCAAAACAGACAAAGAAAACAAAACAAAACAAAACGGATAGACTGTTGCTCAGCGCTGGGCCCGCAGCTCCAGGGTGGCTTGGAGGGGAGCTGGCCTGGGCTTTCAGCCCAGAGATGGGGAACTCCACCCAGAGGCCCCGCCTCTCTCGGCTTCGCTGGCCCCTGAGGGACAGTCTGAAGCTCAAATGGGATCGCTGTCACTTGGACTCTCACCAGGTCTCGGGAGTGGACGCCTATGGCGAGGGCTCAAAAGGGCACAATCCGGCCTCCTCCAAGGAGCTGGACAGGCCCAGCCCCCATGGGTTCCCGGGGCCCACAGCTCCATCCCTATCAGCTCTGCCCNCGGCTTCGCTGGCCCCTGAGGGACAGTCTGAAGCTCAAATGGGATCGCTGTCACTTGGACTCTCACCAGGTCTCGGGAGTGGACGCCTATGGCGAGGGCTCAAAAGGGCACAATCCGGCCTCCTCCAAGGAGCTGGACAGGCCCAGCCCCCATGGGTTCCCGGGGCCCACAGCTCCATCCCTATCAGCTCTGCCCTGCTCCACCCCAGCCCAGCTCCCCAGGGGCACCACCCCACCCTGCCCCAGCCCTGCCTCCTTCCCCAGAATCTCCTCCTCACCCAGGTCTTTCCCACACTTCAGCCCCAGACTCCTTGCCCTGCTTCTCCCACCTCCGCCCCTCTCTTCTGCCGGCTCCTCACTTCCTGATCCGCCTTCAGGTCTCGCTCCAGGACGCCGGCCTCAAGGCTCCTTCCGGCCTAATCTTCCAGGCTCCTCAAGAGCGTGGAGGCTCCTATTTTGTCTCCTAGTGGACAGGGCCAGCAAGGGAATGCGCCTTTGCTCCTCCGTGCATGCCTACATGAGCATGGAAGCCATACACCCCGGAAAGCAGGGGCTTCAGTGCTCGTGGGCAGGATGTGACCAAGGCCAGCTTGCGCTTTCACCTGTCAGAGGTCTCAGGTGTCAGTGGCAGATCACTGTCCTGCCTGGTTGCCGCAGCCCGGCTATCCCAAAGCGCCCATGACGCGCTCTGCTTGCAGGAAGGCGGAACCTGCTTCATATGCAGAAGGTACCTCCGGGCAGGCCCTCCAGGCTCTGTGACCAGGAGCGCCTGCCAGGCAGCCAAACTGCACCTTCTGGTCCCCTCCACGGACATAGTCCCTGCCCGCCATCCTTCTAAGTGTGTGTCCTGGCATTGCCCTGGGCCACATATGAAGGCATCCTCGACTTCCTTCCAGCCTCCTGCTTGTCCCTGGACTGTGACCTCACGCAAGCACCACCTGACCCCGGCGAGCCAACCCCACCAGGCCCTGACCCTGCAGGGCTCAGCTGCTTGTCCGTGGTTCCCCTCCTGGTGGGGCCCAACCACGAGTCCATGGAGGACGGCCCACTGACTCGGCGGCCCCCCAGATCCTTCCAGGGTGGTAGTGTGAGGGGAGAAGTCATTTTCTCTTGTTCCTTGTGGGGTCTTCTGGGCTGTAAATCACCATCACTCCTGGGGGATGGGTTTCTGTGCTGCGGGCTGAGGCATCATGGGGTCCCTGTCCCAGCCGCATGAGGACAGGCCAGCTGCTGTGATGAGCAGAACCCACCCTGAGGGAACCTGCACGTGTGTTTCACATTGGTTGGGCCCTCCTGGGTCCCCGTGGTCTGAGGCTGCTGCCCAGAGGAAAANACCATCACTCCTGGGGGATGGGTTTCTGTGCTGCGGGCTGAGGCATCATGGGGTCCCTGTCCCAGCCGCATGAGGACAGGCCAGCTGCTGTGATGAGCAGAACCCACCCTGAGGGAACCTGCACGTGTGTTTCACATTGGTTGGGCCCTCCTGGGTCCCCGTGGTCTGAGGCTGCTGCCCAGAAGAAAAATGTGGTGGCTTGTTGTCCAACATTGCTGTCTTGTTACAGGTGATTTTCTCCCTGTTCCACTGGTCCTTGTGCAGGTGAAGATGCCCAGACAAGCAGGCAGAAGAGTGTTTGCTCCTCTTGACACCAAGCAGGCGCCCTCTGCTTTGAGAGCTAGGAGCGCTTGCAGCCCCTTCTTACTCAGGGATCCCACCCACACAGTTGAGATTCGGTGGCACCCAGGAGGAAGGGATTGGGTTGGCTGAGACACTGACTGGTGGAAACTGGGCAAGCCAGGGATCCAGTCACATACCCCAGTAGAGGACATAGCAATGGCTAAACCCCAGGGATCAGCCAGGCTCCCTGGTACCTAGCTCAGACCCAGTGAAGAGGGTGATCTTTTGTCACCCAGCAGGGGGACAGAGATTCAGTGGGATGATGATGCTCTGGGCCAGCCAGTGTGTGAGGATGTGGCACCCTTGCCTGTGGTTTGGGGAGTGAACCCAAGGGAAGCCTTTACAGAAGGCAGTTTGCTGGCATGTATTAACACCTCGGGTGTGTGCCCTGTGCCCCGGGGCTCCTCCTGCATGGCCCTTCAGTCAGTGAGTTTGTGGTCATGTCGAGTGGCTGTATTGCCATAGTGAGTTTTCCCTTCTCCTCCATCAGGAGGGAAGTGTCAGTAGCTTGTGGGACCCCCAACACTGAGAGTGAAAACAGACAACGTGAAAGGTTGACAACAGACACATGAAGTTGTGCAGATGTGGAGGAGTGTGCCCGAGGTGCTGGGAGTGGAGAAGTCATCCCCCATCTCTCCCCCTCTACAGAGAGATGTCTGGATAGGGCTGACCTTCTGTCTTCAATTGCCGGCAGTCATGTCAGGGTCAGGGGCCAGGTGGCTCAAACCACAAACCGTGTTGGTTTAGGAGGCCGGCAGCCAAGGTTGAGGTGTTGACAGAGAGTCTGTCAACTCTCCTCCCTCACTTCTGGGACATTGCTGGCCATGATGGGCGTGTCTGGGCTTGGAGAGTTCTGCCTTCCTCTTCACCCCAGTTCTCCTGTATGCCTGTCTCTAAATGTGTCCTTTGTTTGCAAGGCCCTTGGCAGGTGGAGTGACCCAGATTTCCAGTGGGCCTCTTGGGGATGCCCCTAGATTGGGAGCTGGAGATGCTCAGCTGCTTATCAGAAACTTGTGGCATCGTCAGTGGACCCAGGAAGAGCCCCTTCTGCTTCGGGGTGCATGACTCATGGAAGCTGACACTCCTTCCCATCATCAGGTGCCAGACTGTGTCTTCTGCTGTGTGACAGGCAAGGCCCAGGGACCCATCCGTCCTAGGCTGGCCTCAGCGCATGGCTCGGGAGCCACACTCTTGGCCGACTGTGTGAAATGCTGCCGCTTCAGATGAAAAGGGACCATGGGGGCCAGAATGAGGCCTGCTTGGGGCATGGGCTTCCAGCCTTATTGGGCTCACCCAGTGCCGTGTGTGAATAGCAGAGACAGACAGAACACAGACGCTTCTCACTCGATTCTTTATTTACTCCCATGGAGTTTTGTTGTACTTTATTAGAGCTAGAAATAGATTTTTGCTTGCAAGAGAATGCTAAACTTGTGGCATCGTCGGTGGACCCAGGAGGAGCCCCTTCTGCTTCGGGGTGCATGACTCATGGAAGCTGACACTCCCTCCCATCATCAGGAGCCAGACTGAGTCTTCTGCTGTGTGAGAGGCAAGGCCCAGGGACCCATCCCTCCTAGGCTGGCCTCAGCGCATGGCTCGGGAGCCACACTCTTGGCCGAATGTGTGACATGCTGCCGCAGATGAAAAGGGACCATGGGGGCCAGACTGAGGCCTGCTTGGGGCGTGGGCTTCCAGCCTTATTGGGCTCACCCAGTGCCGTGTGTGAAGAGCAGAGACAGACAGAAAACAGACTCACGCTCCTCATTCGATTCTTTATTTACTCCCATGGAGTTTTGTTGTACTTTATTAGAGCTAGAAATAGATTTTTGCTTGCAAGAGAATGCTTTTGTGTGTCCCTAGCGCCCTGGCAGCTCAGGGATTGGGATTATCCTTGAACTGCTCTCAGAGGGCACACATGTAGTCTGAGGACTCCTCCTCCTCCTCGTCCGCTTCAGGGGCCTCACTTGGGGCCACAACTAAGATGGCCACTTCACGATGGAATCATAGATGTTGTACAAATCCATCACCAAACTATAATCTGGGCACCTTGGGGGGCTCTCGGGCAGTTGCCCTGCGCTCTCCCTTCCAGCAGTAGCCGGGGATACAGGCGTGGAATTTCTGGACATACCCGCTCCACTGGGGCCACCCAGCTCCCTGGGGAGATGGTTTTCCCTGGCCTGCCCGGCTACACTGCCTATAAACCAAAGGCCACAAAAGAGAAATGAGCACCGGCCAGGGATTCTGTGAACATTTGGGGTTCCCTTCTGGACCTTCTTGCCAGCCTCTTGGGTGGACTCATTGTGATGGAATCGAGGAGAGCATCTGGTCACCTCCACTTGCTTCTTTCTCTTTGGGGCCGCTGTTGACCTGGTGGCGGGCTGAGCAGTTGTTCTGGGGTCACCTTTCCTCTAGATGTTCTGCAGGAGCAGAGGCTTGTCTCTCTGAACCTTGGAGTTGCGATAGATCTGAAAGGAAATGCATCACTTTAGCCCCCGTGGGGAAGAATGGCCATTCCTTGCCGCCCTCCTCCCCACCACCGTCATGGCCTTGCTTAAGTATGGAGATAAGGTCTCTTCCTTCCTGGCAGGCTATGAGGCCCTAGCAAGTGCACTCCCTAGCGCTCCCCCAGTGCTGGCTGTACTTGTGTTACTGGTGCTCCCTGACCTCAGTGGCCCCTCAGGGTCTGGAGCCACCCCTGTGGATCCTGTCTAGGGGAGGGGGGAACAAGGCAGGCCCTGCTTTCTCTTCTTTCCTTAACCACCCTCTCATGAGAAAAATGCTCTCCTGGGCAATGAAACCTGTCCAGCCCTCAGCTCATCGAGTCGAGTCTCCCCGGGGCTTTCTGCATTACCATCCTCCTCTTCCCTGCAGAGCAACCCGAAGGGCAGATTTTACTGAACATACAGGTTGAGTTTGTGAGTGAAAGTCTTAATGCTGTCTGTCGAAGATCCTGTCTGCGCCCCTACGCTGGAAGACCTCCGTCTGGAATAGATCTGCCTCGATGACCACCATGTCCCCTCATCGTTCCAGTGCTCAGAGGTGAAGACCGCATTCTCCGCGATCATCCAGAGCTTCCTTGCGAAGGACAGCCTGAGGAAGGCATTGTTCTCTTCCTCATTGGCTGTTTCTGGGTTCAGGCCCTGTCGGGGCGGGTTGTTGGGAGCCCAGATCTGGACTTTCAGGTTGGTCCCAGAGCTTCTCCAAAGCCTCCCCTGAATCCACGTTTGGATCTGGGGAGACCTGCTGTGGCCTCTCCATCAGTTGATGGGGCCAACGGGCTGCGCATGTCTCGTCGGAACTCTGACGAACCACGAAGCCAGTCTAGCTCAGGAGCATTCACCACCCAAGCCGTGGACGCTCATGGGAACGGCCTCAGACCACGGTCAGGGTGCCCAATAAATACTGTCTGGAGATTCGAGAATCTCGGCTGTGGGCCATGCAGCCAATTAAGTGGTCAGCTTCCTTAATTCCTTTGTGATATCACAGAGGTGATGTGGAGAGGCAGCCCTGGCCCAATGTTGGTGCCGCCCTCCTCCCCACCACCGTCATGGCCTTGCTTAAGTATGGAGATAAGGTCTCTTCCTTCCTGGCAGGCTATGAGGCCCTAGCAAGTGCACTCCCTAGCGCTCCCCCAGTGCTGGCTGTACTTGTGTTACTGGTGCTCCCTGACCTCAGTGGCCCCTCAGGGTCTGGAGCCACCCCTGTGGATCCTGTCTAGGGGAGGGGGGAACAAGGCAGGCCCTGCTTTCTCTTCTTTCCTTAACCACCCTCTCATGAGAAAAATGCTCTCCTGGGCAATGAAACCTGTCCAGCCCTCAGCTCATCGAGTCGAGTCTCCCCGGGGCTTTCTGCATTACCATCCTCCTCTTCCCTGCAGAGCAACCCGAAGGGCAGATTTTACTGAACATACAGGTTGAGTTTGTGAGTGAAAGTCTTAATGCTGTCTGTCGAAGATCCTGTCTGCGCCCCTACGCTGGAAGACCTCCGTCTGGAATAGATCTGCCTCGATGACCACCATGTCCCCTCATCGTTCCAGTGCTCAGAGGTGAAGACCGCATTCTCCGCGATCATCCAGAGCTTCCTTGCGAAGGACAGCCTGAGGAAGGCATTGTTCTCTTCCTCATTGGCTGTTTCTGGGTTCAGGCCCTGTCGGGGCGGGTTGTTGGGAGCCCAGATCTGGACTTTCAGGTTGGTCCCAGAGCTTCTCCAAAGCCTCCCCTGAATCCACGTTTGGATCTGGGGAGACCTGCTGTGGCCTCTCCATCAGTTGATGGGGCCAACGGGCTGCGCATGTCTCGTCGGAACTCTGACGAACCACGAAGCCAGTCTAGCTCAGGAGCATTCACCACCCAAGCCGTGGACGCTCATGGGAACGGCCTCAGACCACGGTCAGGGTGCCCAATAAATACTGTCTGGAGATTCGAGAATCTCGGCTGTGGGCCATGCAGCCAATTAAGTGGTCAGCTTCCTTAATTCCTTTGTGATATCACAGAGGTGATGTGGAGAGGCAGCCCTGGCCCAGTGTTGGGGGGGGCGGAGATGGGAAAGGAGATGTGATCCCCAGCTTGTCTCTTTGCTGAAAGTACAGAAGAGTATGTTTCAGGTTGCCTGAAAAGGCTTCCATCTGCTGCCAGGCACCTTGTGTCAGGAGGCCAGGCCCTGGATGGGTTGACAAATGTGCCCCTGGCTTCACTCCCCTCCCTAGTAATGGGCAGACCTGTGGCTGGCTTTTCTTGAAGAGCCAGGCCCTGGTGAGTCCTAGCTGGGCTAACACTGAGAGACTCCAGGAGTCGGATGGGACCCTGGCAGCTGTCCCTCCCAGAAGATGGGTCCAGAGTGTCCTGGTGGCCTAGCCTGAGTTGGTGGCGCCCCCATCCTTCCTCATCTTCTGGCTTTGGCCTCCTCCATCTGGTGCTGCTGGTTGGGAGGTTGTGTTCAGATGGCCCCAAAGTCAAGAGTCCTATTGTCCTGCCCCCGCCGCCCCTCAGGTTGAATTCTCCCCAGAGTAGGGCTGTGCTCGAGTACAGCGGGAGCGACCTCACGTTCCATTTGACTGTTCCCGAGCACCTGAGACACAGACTCCCAAGGAGGCCGTGTGGGAGGGCACAGCCAGGCACTCCGCGGAGCTTGCAGCCTCCCGGGCTCTGCCCACCCCCTGACGGCATCCCGCTGCAGATCACAGGCTGTGGTCTTCAGTTTCCAATTCTTCCCATAAGACAGCTCTTGTGGCCCTAGAGAGCTCCATATGGGAAAATCTGTGTGTGTGCTTTCCCCACCCCTTCCTGGAGCCTCGGATTCAGCCTCCCTTGAGGCTGCCTCAAAAGCTCTGTTTCCTTTTGTCAGTGGGGTGGTTGGGCTTCCGCTACCCCCGGTCCTGGCCTCGCATGTCCAACTTGGGTCTCCATGGGTACTTGCCATTTGCAAGACTTGATTGGGGGCTCAGGGTACAGCCTGTTCTGTTGAAAACAAGCATTTCTCTGGTCCTCTTCTCTGCCCCTGCCCCTGTCCCCACCACCACTGCGGACCTGTTCTCCCTTACCCAGATCCAGGTCCATCAAATGATTTTGCTGGCTCTCGGGTCAGGCGCTTTTCAATGGGCCTCCTTTACATACACTCACTCTCAGGGACATGTGTGACTTGTTGAGTTAGATGTGACCAAAGGAAACCCCTGTCTACTTGTATTTGAAACTGGGTGAGAGTCTGGGTGTGGGGCTGGAGGAAATCCTAATGAAAGTCACCTGTCTTCACTGTAAATGGACAATTGAGCCGTGGGCTTGGACATGCGTGTTCTCTGGCCTTTGTGGGCCACTGTTCTTCAACATCACCATGTAGGGGACAGACTGGCACCTTGGAAAGGCCTATGTGCAAGGACCCTGGGTCACTGTCCCTCAGTTCTGCCACTCAGCAGGCCCTTTTGCCCTGTGTGAGGGCCACAGCCTGGTGTCTAAAAGAGACCGGTAAGAGGGTATGGAAGAGGCTCTCCCAGGGGTCATTCGGGCTAAGGCCTGGCAGCGTGGCTGGAGCCTTGACTTGGGCTTGCTCCCTGGCCTTTTTGCTTCTAAACAGGCTTAGGAAGCATTCCTTCAGGTCGGTTACTCCGGTTGGGACCTGGCCTTGGAGGCTGTGAACGTTGGTGGGGGCCCCTGGTGGCTGCTCAGAAGGGGACGGAAGGCCGTGGCATCTGTGGGCAGCCTGGCTGGGTGGCCTTTCCTGCCGCTGCACCCTCCCACCGCCACACTCGGGGCCCCTCCTTGCCCCCTGCGTCCTGAGGGAGCTGCCTTTCCTGGTTTCCCTCCCCGAGGCAACACCCGGACCCTCGCAGTGGGTTTGTGTGTCACTGAGGGGTCTTTGTCAGCCATGGCTCAGGACACTTGTGTTGTGCACACACAAGCCCTCATGACGTTCAATACCTGCCTTTCTCAGTCTGGCTTTCCTGCCCTTGTGCTTGGTGGCCCAGCCCCGGTGTCCCGAGCCCAGAGCCCCTCCAGCTGTTCCCCTCCCTCACTGCGGCTGCGGAGCCCTGGAGCCTCAGGGGTCCACCCGTGGTACCTTCCTTCCTGTATTGGAGGAGGCTCCTGTAGGGGCCTTATGCCAGTGGGCACTGGGACCATACAGTCAGGCCCTCCTCGCTCCTCCTCGGAGAGGAGCTGCTCAGCCTGGCAGGTTCAGCTGGGCAGGAGGCCCCATGGCAGCAGCAGGGACAGGGTGCCACTCTCACGCGGGAGGCGCTGGGACTGGACAGAGATGCTGGCCCCTGGCAGAGTCAGTTCCCAGCAAACCCCAGAGCAGCCCCACAGTGCTTCTGATTCTCCTCATCCCCTTCCTTCCCTGGCCAGCTTTTGTCACCTCAAGGGCATCCTGTAGCACTGAGAAGAGGAAGGTGTGAGAAGTCGGAAGGTCAGGCCTTGGCATGGGGTGGGCGGGAAGGGCGGGGGCTCCAGAGGAATTGAGACCAGGGCTCTGAGCCCACTCCAGCCATCACTAGCACGTGGTTCTGCAAAGAAGCCCAAGCCCCACGGCCTCAGTTCTTCATCTTGGAGGTGTGAGGAGCCCTGTGTGTTCGGCTGCAGGTTGTGCCCGAGGCATGAGACTGAGCTCACAGGGCCCGAAGGCTGTAGACACTGTGATGGTGGGCAGGAGTCTCTCACACTGTTGCCCCCAGACGCTCCTCCACTGTCAACTGGATGGGGTTGGCGTCTTTGTGATCCAGGGTGTGTCAAACAAATGAACCTCAATAGGATGTGGAATAGCTAATCAGCCAAACAAGAAGTTTCATAGATAAAACTATGTAACTTTTCCAATTAGACCATTGTGGACCATGGTGTTAGTCACTCAGTCATGTCTGGCTCTTTGTGACTCCATGGACTGTAACCCACTAAGCTCCTCTGTCCAGGGAATTCTCCAGAATTCAAGAAGTCTTGAATAGCTATTGACCACAGGGGCAAAGTAGGAGTTTTCTCAACCCCCTATCTGCTAGGAAACCTGCAGAACTCCGGTAAAGTGATGCCCAGAAATCCATAGACTGATCATTATGTGATGTTAGCTCCTAGACCAACATCAAGTCTTCTCAAGAAGACTGGATTGTCTGCCCTCCTCCAGGGGATCTTCCTGACCCAGGGATTGAAGCCAGGTCTCCACATTGTGACCAGATTCTTTATTGTTTCAGCTACCAGGGAATGCCCATTTGCAGTTAGAGGACCTGTTAAATTTGGGTGAGGAGGACTGTTCCAGCAGGACATGACAAGACGCTCCAGGAAATAGAACAAGGCCTTTCATGGAGCAGAGGTTCCATGAAGGTCTTGGGAATTAAGGAGCCAAGGAACAGGGGCTATTTGACTCAAATTAATTGTCTGCTCTTTCCTTAGATATTCCAGGCCAATGCAAATAAGCAGAGATCCCTTAGCTTTACAACATGACACGCAAAAAGTCTAAGAAGCAAGAATTCCAACTATCCCTTTTTATTTTCTAATTCTTCCAACAACCAGTGTGCTAAGTAAGTTCACATTTCCAAAACTGTTCTAATTCTAATTACATACTATGCTGTGCAGGACCATGAAATAAAATGGAAGAGTCCCCAATCTCTTTAATAAAACAGCAAACTCTTGTTCTTGAACTGGCTAAGGACAAACACAGTGCGATCAACGTCACTGAATTGTTAGATACAGGAACACACTGTCTTCTATTGAAAGCAATAACATTTGAAAACTTCCTAAAGCAAAGAGAGATGAGTCTCCATGTCATTGTAGAGAACAGGAACACAAAGACACCACACACCGAGTTCCCCCAACAGGCCTGGGCTCTCACTGCTGAGAAGACTGGCTTGTCCGTCTTCAATCATGAAGGGAAGCATAAACCTCCTTTCTTGTCCCCCAGGACAAGCTGTTGGACATGGGCCTGGAAGGAGCCTGGCTGCTGCTCTGGCTCAGAGTCCCTCTTTCTCCACCCTCGAGCCTCTGTGGAGGGGGTGGAAGGAGCTGGAATCCCTTCAACCCATTCTGTCCAGTTCAGTTCAGTTCAGTCGCTCAGTCGTGTCCGACTCTTTGCGACCCCATGAATCGCAGCACGCCAGGCCTCCCTGTTCATCACCATCTCTCGGAGTTCACTCAGACTCACATCCATTGAGTCAGTGATGCCATCCAGCCATCTCATCCCTGTCTCTTATACACATCTAGACCAAAAAAAAATAAGGTAACATTGGACTTAATGACACACTCTATCATAAAAAGTTAATAGATATAGAACATTCCACCCTAAAATAGCAGAAAAAACATTACTTTCCATTGAACAAGAAACCTTGTCCAGCACAAATCACATGTTAGGCAACTAAGCAATCTGCTTTAAATATAAGATTGAAATCATATCAAGTATCTTTTCAACCACAAAAGTGTGAAACTAGAAAGCAATTGCAAGAGGGAAAAAAAAAAACACACACACAATGGCTAAGCAACATACTATTAAATAACCAGTGAGTCTATGAGGAAATCAAAGAGGAAACTTAAAAAAAAAAATGTTGAGACAAATGAAAGTGGACACAACATTCCAATATCTACAGAACACAACAAAATTAGCTGTGAGAAAAAAGTTTATAACAAAGCAGGTCTTCCTCAAGAAACATGAATTATCTCAAATTAAGAATCTAACATATCTAAAGTAAAAGAAAAAGAATAAGCAAAGCCAAAAATAGTAGAAGGAAGGATTCAACCCCATGGACTGCAGCCTACCAGGCTCCTCCGTCCATGGGATTTTCCAGGCAAGAGTACTAGAGTGGGGTGCCATTTCAGACAGTAGTTCAATTTTAAGTTTTGCATTTAGAGGAATAATCCTCATTTGTTTTTTCTATTTTTAACCTCTTGTCTAATCACTCATTAATTCAGTAATTTTGCTTCATTCAATCTCTTAACCATGGCATGTGTCCGTTTTCCAACCCACTGCTTGTGTCCTCGTTCAAGTATTCTTAACCATCTTCCCTTTCCCAGAAGCATCCACTGAAATTTTGCCACTAGATAAAAATTTATAATAAATACAACTAATAAGGCCATCTCTTTGCTCAAAATTACTTTGAGGCTTCTTGTTGGCTAAAGGGAAAAAAAAATTCTCAGCTCCTTTGACAACTGTAACAGATGGTTCAACAGTTCAGTTGCTCAGTCGTGTCCAACTCTTTGTGACCCCATGGACTGCAGCATGCCAGGCTTCCCTGTCCATCACCAA
>SJYT01079897.1:116561-150153 GCA_006410635.1 Cephalophus harveyi | reverse complement strand
AATACTAAATAAAAACAACTTTTAAGCATGGTATTTTTAGGTTCTTAATTCCACTTAATCCATGAATCTTATCAAATTTTACACACGTTACAGTATGATTTCAAATTGTGTAGGAAAATATACAGTATACATTATTTTAATATGTACCTAATAAAGAATATGAGAAAAGAAAGTGTTAGAGAAAAATGAGATGTTACTCTCAAGATATTTTGCTCCTCTACAAATCAGCTTCTCAGTTGAAAAGTGAGCATCTACCGAGTACCCCAAGTGTGTGTTTTAGTGACTGCTAGAGTAATGTAGCAGCTACGATGAAGACTAAATGTCCTTTCTCTGAAGTGTCAAGTGTTTAAATATGATTACCAAATGTTTAATAATAAAATTCCAATGTTATTAAGTTTTCAAATAGCATTTTATTTTTATTTCACTATCCCAGATACACAATCTAATGATGTTAACCTGAGGCACTAGCTTCAGTTAAATATTTTAATTTTCAATTATTGAGTATTTGGTTAAAATACATTGTAGATGCTCCTCTTTCCACTAAGGTGAGGTGAAGTCGCTCAGTCGTGTCCGACTCTTTGCGACCCCGTGGACTGTAACCTCCTAGGCTTCTCCGCCCATGGGATTCTCCAGGCAAGAATACTGGAGTGGATTGCCATTTCCTTCTCCAGGGGATCTTCCCGACCCAGGGATCAAACCCAGGTCTCCCGCATCAGAGGCAGATGCTTTAACCTCTGAGCCACCAGGGAAGCCCCTAATAAAATGAAATAGGACAGATCAAGCTAGAATGAAAACATCAGAATGCACTGCCTGTAGTAAGGGTAAGTATTATTTGTCAATGTTTCATTTGTATGTGAATAAACACAGACACAGAGAAGATGTATACGTGCATACTGGCTTATATTACGATATGCATTTCCTATTGAGGATCATCATGGATCACGGTAAAGAGTCTGAATTTCACGGAATGAAGAGGGAAAGTTTTTGATGTGGAGCCAGATAGGCATTAAATTGCTAATGAAAGATAGTAATACAGAGTTTAGAAGGGTTTTTTGCTTTTTAATGAGACCTGCACATTTAAGGAAGAATATAGCAGTAATTAGAACTTAAAAAGAAGTGGGAGGAAGGTAGAAGTCAAAAATTAATTAGTGAAGTAACATAAAATGGCCTGGAAAAATGGGAAAGGTAAGAAATAGGGATAATGTTAGCCAATAATAATAGGGATAAAGATGTATTATATTAACTTCCTATGGTTACAATAATTCCACTCTGTTAATTCTACTCTAGTTGATTTTTTCAATAGCCCAATGCGAAAGATGGTTGACATTGATAGCCTCCTATCATAGATAAGGAAAGATTTCCTTACTACCTTAGGAATACATACTTGGGAAAGTTAAGGTGTGTCTTAAATTCAGTCTTAAATTCAAGTCTCAAGATTTTGTGTTCTTCCCAACAAAGGAGACCAGTTGGGAAATGAAGGGTGGAGCCCATACGTCTGGGGAAACTAAATACAGCAATCACTTTCTGTACTCGAGCTGTTTGAAGCACTGTACCAGGCTAAATGACTGGGATGTGTCTGGAAGGTGAATCATCCAGAAGCAGAATTCCCCTCTTTATTCTCCAGGATGTGTAAGGAAAGAGAGCTGACCCTGAACCAGGGCTAGGGATTAAAGTGATAGCATGCAGACAGAAAGGCAGAATCGTAAATATCTGTGGTTTGTACACAGTACTACATTTAAAATGGAAGAACCTGCTGTATAGCACACGGAACTCTGCTCAATGTTATGTGGCAGCCTGGATGGGAGGGGAGTTTGGAGGAGAATGGATACATGTATATTTATGGCTGAGTCCTTTCACTGTTCACCTGAAACTATTACAACATTGTTAATCGACTATACTCCAATACAAAATAAAAATTTAAAGAAAAAAAAATCTCTGTGGCTGTATCCTCCTCAGATGGATGACACTGAAATCTCTGATATAATTAGAAGTTTACAGAGATTATATCACTCTTCTTACTCCAATAAAAATAAAGAATATTTGTCCCTGATTTGTCATTTACAAAGGATTTTCACACTTATTGTCTCATATGTTTGTCAGGAGAAACTGACATATTTTGTAGATGAAACATCTACAAAATGTTATTTGTTTTATCTACATGTTTTGCAGAGAAAACTTAGGCTTAGAGAAGCTAAATAAACATTCAAATATATGAGGTGAATAAAAAGTAAAGCCAGGACTCAGAATGCAGTCTTTTTCTTACAGTGCTTGTGTTAAAGTGAATACACTTTGCCCTGCTGGCCTCCAAACACTACTTGCTACTATTTTCAGTAGCTAACTTTGCAGATACAGATTATTATTAGTAAACTTGAATGGACAGAGCAACATTTTTGAAGTTACAGTCTAAAACTGAAAAGTATTTGCTGCGTAAGAGAGGCCATTAACAAACAGTGGGTAACTTTATTTTGGGGTTCTCTTGGATTCCACCATGCTGCTGCTGCTAAGTCGCGTCAGTCGTGTCCGACTGTGTGACCCCATAGATGGCAGCCCACCAGGCTCCCCCGTCCCTGGGATTCTCCAGGCAAGAACACTGGAGCAGGTTGTCATTTCCTTCTCCAGTGCATGAAAGTCAAAAGTGAAAGTGAAGTTGCTCAGTTGTGTCCGACTCTTCACGACGCCATGGACTGCAGCCTACCAGGCTCTTCTGTCCATGGGGTTTTCCAGGCAAGAGTACTGGAGTGGGTTGCCATTGCCTTCTTCAGGATTCCACCATAAATTTCGAAAAACATTCAGATGTGGGTAAGATTGAACCACAATGGGCTATTTATGAAATTACAGTATTTGAACATAGTCCTAATTTTTGAGATTATTAGTAACATGAAGGAGAACACAGCCTCTGAAAATGCCACCACTTGGTACAACTGAAACATTAATTAAAACTAATGAAGCCCACCTCATGAAGACTTCATCTGGTTATGACATCACTCATTCATTTCAAGCTTTCATTTTTAAAGACATCATAGGAAATGCTTGTTCTATAATAACGTATGTGTGAGTTTGGAGGTAGGAGAGTGAGGGGTGACTTCTTCATTAGAAAGGTTGTAAAAGGGAGATGCTTTTAGTTTGGTGCTTTAAAAGGAGTACACTTTGGTTGAATAGGCAGTGAGGGTGGCAGTAAACAATTTTCATGAAGTGACAGTAAGCTGTAGAAACACACGAGAATATGAAATAGAAAGCGAGAAGTCACAAGCCATAGGTGTTCTGTGTGGAACTGATTGACAGGCTAGTGGAGGGGCACTGGAAGTAGAGATGACTAGAGAAAGATGGCATATTAATTCGGATCCTGGGGGTCTGAAATGATAGGGTTGATGGTTTAAATCTTTTTTATTTTTTTGAGTCACTGAGTTACCATACGATACTTTCCTTACCCATCCACTTCATTCCAGGCCTCTCACCTGACTAATCCTTTCTGTAGATTCTCTCTTGTCCTCCCATTCACTGTCCACTTTTATGCATTCTGCAAGCATCTCCAAAGGCAATACTATTTTTTTTTAACTGAGTGAACTATTTACATATATTATCACTAACAATTCTTGTATACTTTCTTGAAATATAAATGCCAATATGATTACTTGGTGCTACCTCTTTAATTAAATTATCAAGGAATTTTAATCATTTTCCAAAAATGTTTCTCTTACATATTCCTGAAAATTTAAGTTCCAGGTTGGCCATATACATGAAAAAGATCTAGATTTCGAGAGTTGATAAATTATATAGATGCTTATTATCGCTGACAGCTATTTATTTATGGTGTTTAAGATGCAAGGAACTTGAATTGTCCACAAAACAATGACTTTAGTTAGGTGTTAAGCCTTTGTAACTCTAAATAGATAAAAGGGAGCTTCATGTTGAAAAAGTGTTCTAGAATGTATTTAAAGTTTAGTACTGCCTTGAAGCAGCCTCCCCTCATCAATCCTTTCTACTATCTTGATCTCATTCTGTCCTAGGCTATGCATACAATCAGTGTACTTTCCCAAATCAAGTTATTTCTCTTATATTGATGCTCCATACCATCTACACTGTCTTGTCAGAGGCAGGCTTGCTTGTACTTTGGAGCCCCTTTCTCCAGGGCCTGGATTTATAATCCTTTTATCTCCTCCACCCAACCACTGCATGGTAGGCTCCAGAATTTTCACTCTAGGTGCTGTTGGCATTGCTTCACTTTCTCTTCCCTATAGAATCTTCCAAGACCCTCTTTGTAACAGGCCCATCTCATCAGGAAAGCTTCCTGCCAATGGCCCGGAGCAGAGCATCCTTGGCCTCTTTGTTCCTCAGGGTGTACACCACAGGGTTCAGTAGTGGGGTGATGACAGTGTAGGTCACTGAGATCAGCTGATCCTCATCCTTGCTGTTCTCTGACTTGGGCTTGAGGTAGGCAATGGAGGCACAGCCATAGTGGACAATGACCACAGTGAGGTGGGAGGCGCAGGTGGCAAAGGCCTTCTTCCGGCCCTCAGCTGAAGCAATCTTGAGGATGGTGGAGATGATGAGGATGTAGGAAATGAAAACCAATCCCATGGGAACCAGGATGACCAGGACACTGATGATCAAAGTCAGGATCTCATTGACAGTCGTGTCAATGCAGGAGAGCTTCATCACAGGCCGGATGTCACAGAAGAAGTGGGCCACCTTTGTGGCACAGAAAGGTAACCTGAATACAGACGTCACCTGTGTCATGGCCACAATCAGCCCGATGCTGCAGGCCCCCCACACCAGCTGGATGCACACCCTCCTGTTCATGATGACTGTGTACCTCAAGGGATGGCAAATGGCCACATAGCGGTCGTAGCCCATTGCTGTGAGCAGGAAGCAGTTGTTGATGGCCAAAGTGATGAAAAAGAACATCTGAGTGGCACAACCTGACAAAGAAATGGACTGACTCAGGCCTATGAGGTTGCAGAGCATCTTGGGTATAATGATGACTGTGTACACAGTCTCTGAAGCTGACAGCATGCTGAGGAAGAAATACATGGGGGTGTGGAGGTGAAGGTCAAGGCTAATGATGGCCACAGTGATGATATTGCCTGCCAGGGTTAACATGTACAGCGCAAAAAACATGATAAAGAGGGTGAACTTGTGCTCACAGAAGCTGGAGAAAACCTGGAAAGTAAACTCACTCACCAGACTGTGATTCTCTTTCTTCATTAAGTCATATATGGTATCTAAGAAAGTAAAAAAAAAAAAATTCTATAAGGAACCTAGTTGGTTGATTTCTGTTATTAGTAGACTGGGCAGATTCTTTTGGTTAATCTACTTCTGGTTTCTGCTGATTTATAGCCACACTCATGCTCATTTCTTTTGGGAATAGGCAGAGAAGAAATGTTCTTTTCTCACTAAAGTGTGTGGTTTTTAGAGTCAAATGGTATAGACTCATATCCTACTTCTATCATACACTAACTTATCTTGGGCAAAGAATTACCATATCTAAGACCAATTTCCTTACCTTTATATTAATACAGTGGTGATAACAATATCACAGAATTGTTGGTAGAAACATTTTAAACTAAGTATCATACTTAGAATTTGAACAATTCTTGAATCCATTCAAGTTCAATGGTGTCAGGCAGGGCTCTAGGCTCCATGTATGCTCCATGTCCGACTCTTGGTGACCCCATGGACTAGAGCCCAGCAGGCTCCTCTGTGCATGGAATTTCCCAAGCAAGAATACCAGAGAAGGTTGCCACTTCCTTCTCTAGGAGACCTTCCTGACCCAGGGGTCAAATCCACAACTCCTGCAGTGGCAGTAGGATTCTTTGGGGCTTCCCTACTGACTCAGATGGTAAAGAATCTGCCTGTAATGCAGGAGACCCAGGTTCTATCCTTGGGAATCCCCTGGAGAAGGGAATGGCAACCCACTCCAGTATTCTTGCCTGGAGAATCCCATGGACAGAGGAGCCTGGAAGGCTACAGTCCATGGGGGTCACAAAGTTGGACACGACTGAGTGATTAACACTGGGAACACTGGTGCCACCTGGGAAGCCCCTCTAGGCTCTGTAGATACCGCCTAATTCCTAAGTGTCTAGGGTTTAAGGTAGAGGTCTTGTCACTATGGTTTACACACTGCCTTTTCATTTCAGTCTTTCAACTCCAAGGTACTATTTTGCATGGAATTTCCCAAGCAAGAATACCAGAGAAGGTTTCCACTTCCTTCTCTAGGGGACCTTCCTGACCCAGGGGTCAAATCCACAACTCCTGCAGTGGCAGTAGGATTCTTTGGGGCTTCTCTACTGACTCAGATGGTAAAGAATCTGCCTGTAATGCAGGAGACCCAGGTTCTATCCTTGGGAATCCCCTGGAGAAGGGAATGGCAACCCACTCCAGTATTCTTGCCTGGAGAATCCCATGGACAGAGGAGCCTGGAAGGCTACAGTCCATGGGGGTCACAAAGTTGGACACGACTGAGTGATTAACACTGGGAACACTGGTGCCACCTGGGAAGCCCCTCTAGGCTCTGTAGATACCGCCTAATTCCTAAGTGTCTAGGGTTTAAGGTAGAGGTCTTGTCACTATGGTTTACACACTGCCTTTTCATTTCAGTCTTTCAACTCCAAGGTACTATTCCTCCCAGCTTTGGTCCTACACTACTCTTCCCTAGACACTGCTCAGTTTTCAAAGCTACACAAAGCTCCTGACCTCTGTAAAATCCTCTCTCTCTCTCTTCTCTCCCTCTCCCCAAATCCATGTCCTTGTACATGTAGGACATGTGTATACTGGTTCTTCTGTGTTGAAAGAACTATAGTGCCTATGTGATTAGAAAACATGTTCACAAGCATTATTTAATTTCATCACCATCCAGTGGAGCAGGGAGGGCAAGAATTATTGTTTCTCTTCAGAAGGAGAGACTGAGGATCAGCTCTACTCAGGAAATTGTCTGTGGACACACAGATGTCAAAGGATGAAAATCAATATTTGAATCATGTCTTGTGATCCTATGTCCATTGTTCCTTTTACTACAAAATTGTATCATGGAACTTGCCCCCATCATGGCTACATTATACAGTCTTTGAGAGTTTGGACCATTTATTCCAACTCTGTGTTGCTAGTGTGACCACTGCAATGTAGGGCATTGTTTGCTGGTGGAATCATTACAGGTCACTGGTCCATCAAACAAATTGCCTCTTAGGAGACAGAGTGTTAGGCTCCCATAGTGAGGTCTTCTTCAGAGAAGAGGAATATTCAGTGTTTATAACCTCTGTCTCCTTGTTCTTCTGTCTACGCCTGTGAGAGTAACAAACAACAAATGAACTAGGCTAAATTTTGACACTGGAATTGTAACTAGAAGAAAGCATGACTCTGTGAACATCTAATTGGAAAATAGACTAGTAGTGAAACTTTTCTAGTAGCCTTTATGCTATTACTAAACTACATGTAATTATGTAACAGGTTAGCTATAAAAACAAATTTAATAATAGAAAGCATAAAGTTGCTGAAAAAGTGCATTTTGTTGGAAGTAAAGCAAATTAGCAACACAAAAATGACTTACTATTGGGTAAATTTCAACAGCAAGCTTCTTTAATGCTCTTAAGATTAATCTATTCCTCAGAAATATACCATTTTAAATAAAGGAAATCTACAAAATGGTATTTTTAAGGGGTTGGTGCACAGTTACGCTTCAGGTCTTCAGAGCATTATATGAAAGGACCACAGTATGAAGTTGAAAAAATAACAACTTTTTTGTTAGATGTCAGGGACCATTTCATAACTTGGAAAGTTGTTTGGCCTTGATGTGTATATTGTGGTTCAGTTCAATTCAGTTCGTTTGCTCAGTCGTGTCCAACTCTTTGCGACCCCATGAACCGCAGCACGCCAGGCCTCCCTGTCCATCACCACTCCCAGAGTTCACTGACTCACATCCATCGAGTCAGTGATGCCATCCAGCCATCTCATCCTCTGTCATCCCCTTCTCCTCCTGCCCCCAACCCCTCCCAGCATCAGAGTCTTTTCCAATGAGTCAACTCTTCGCATGAGGTGGCCAAAGTACTGGAGTTTCAGCTTTAGCATCATTCCTTCCAAAGAAATCCCAGGGCTGATCTCCTTCAGAATGGACTGACTGGATCTCCTTGCAGTCCAAGGGACTCTCAAGAGTCTTCTCCAACACAACAGTTCAAAAGCATCCATTCTTCAGCGCTCAGCCTTCTTCACAGTCCAACTCTCACATCCATACATGACCACAGGAAAAACCATAGCCTTGACTAGACGGACCTTAGTTGGCAAAGTAATGTCTTTGCGTTTGAATATGCTATCTAGGTTGGTCATAACTTTTCTTCCAAGGAGTAAGTGTCTTTTAATTTCATGGCTGCAATCACCATCTGCAGTGATTTTGGAGCCCAAAAAAATAAAGTCTGACACTGTTTCCACTGTTTCCCCATCTATTTCCCATGAAGTGATGGGACCAGATGCCATGATCTTCGTTTTCTGAATGTTGAGCTTTAGGCCAACTTTTTCACTCTCCACTTTCACTTTCATCAAGAGGCTTTTTAGTTCCTCTTCACTTTCTGCCATAAGGGTGGTGTCATCTGTAAATCTACTCTATGAGGCTTTATAAAAAGTGTCTATGTGGATTATGATTTGTCTGAAGACAAGATATAGACAAGGAAACATGGCTGCTAAGTGGCAGAGTCACACATTACCATATTAGTCAAGATACTCTTTAATCCTGGAAGTCATGATTCCTTAGGATTAGCAGATGATCTTTCAAAGTGGTAAATTAAGGATAAAGAAAAAGAAAAATTCATACACACCTGGACCCTTTCCAGCTTAATATAATTTCACCCTTTAACATCAATAAAACCCTTGGTTGTTGAGTTGCTAAGTCATGTCCGACTCTTGCAATCCCATGGACTGTAGCCTGCCAGGCTCCTCTGTTCATGGGATTCTCCAGGCAAGAATACTGGAGTGGGTTGCCCTTTCCTTCCTGCGGGGATTTTCCCAACCCAGAAATCAAACACAGGTCTCCTACACTGCAGGCAGATTCTTTACCAACTAAGCTTCAAGGGAAGCCCCTCAATAAAACTCTTACATCTATTTTATTCCTCAGTGGCTCCCTCTGTAAATCCCTGATGTCTTTTAAAAAATTTAGCTTACTTTTCTTCCTGCAAATGTGTGCCTCAACAGAAAAATGGAGGGGGAAATAAGAGATGTGGCCCATTGGTCACAAGTATTCACAAATCAAGGTTGTGAGAAAAAGGTACCTAAATGCAGTCCTTCCACCTGCATCTGGGCTCTTCCTGGGATGGTGGTAGAAGGAAATTTACTGGGATACTAGATTTTTTCTCCAGCTGAAGGAGGAGCTTTTGACACCCAAGAAAGGCTCTTTGGGGCTCATCTCTCAAGGTTTCTGGGTACAAGTCCCTGGGCACTCTCGAGAGTCAAATTGGGGCTAGAAGGAAGCAGACAATGGGTGCCCAGGGGCCTTGTTAGGTAGAGGGCTCATTTACCAGATTTTATGTGCTTGTGCTTTGGGAGTCTCATGGCATTTTGCACTGCAAGTAGAAACAGCAGTGGCTTATCTGTCAGGTTTATTTTTTAAATATTCTATTTTTATATAGTTGGGCCTTGGAAAACCATGGTTACAAAGCCCAAGTGAGCTCTAGCAAAGAGTGAAGAGCCTCTGTCTTAGATTCCAGGAAACTATACAGCTTTCCCTGTAGTCTCCTTGGTTATCAGAAGCTGGGTTGTTGCTGTTTTTGTTTTCCCTTCCTCTTCTTTTCTGGAACTGAAGCCATCAATCTGGCTATTGTTTTTGTCCTATTGTGGGGCTTTAGAAATGGGAGACCAAAACTCAATAGACAGTAGAGACTTCTCTGAAGGCCAGGAGACCATTGTGCATGTCTAAAGAAATCTGAGCCAAGATTTCATCCCGTGGGGTTGTCTAAGGAAATGGTTAAATACACAGGACATCACAAGCCCAGCCTGGAGTAACCTCCACACTAGTTTACCAACCAATCCCAGGCATTTTTCTCCCTCTTTGCTTTTTTGTTTGTTTAGTGGCTAAGTCGTGTCTGACACTTGTGATCCTCAAGTCACGTCTAGTCTGTAACCCACCAGGCTCCTCTGTTCATGGGATTTCCCAGGCAAGAATACTGGAGTAGGTTGGCATTTCCTTCTCCAGAGGATCTTTCCAACCCAGGGATTGAAACTGCATCTCCTGCATTGGCAGGCAGATTCTTTACCCTCAAGCCATCATGGAAACACTTTTCTCTCCCTAAGAACATATTATTCTCACCATTTTCATCTTTTCTGTTGGTAAAAGACAAACTGATGCATATTAAAATTTTTAAGTGTTTACTTGAGCAAAGCTCTATTCAAATTAGATAGTGCCAAACCAAAAGTAGTTAGGGGTACTCCATTGCCAGGAACTTGGGGAGAAACTTCTATAAAGAAAAGACAGATTCATCCACTTCATTAGAACTGACTCAGATGTGTTCTGTTTAATAGCTGAGTAATATTCCACTGTGTATACGTACCACAACTTCCTTATCTGTTCATCTGCCAATGGACATCTTGGTTGCTTCCATGTCCTAGCTATTGTAAAGGGTGCTGTAATGAATATTGAGGTACATGTATCTTTTTCAATTTTGATTTCCTCAGGATATATGCCCAGTAGTGGGGTTTCTGGGTTGTATGGTAGTTCTATTTCTAGTTTTTAACAGAATCTCCATACTGTTTTCTGTAGTGGTTGTATCAGTTTGCATTCCCACCAACAGTGTAAGAGGGTTCCTTTTCTCCTCACTTTCCCCAGCATATTGTTTGTAGAATTTTTGATGATGGCCATTCTGACCAGTGTGAGGTACTTCATTGTGGTTTTGATTTGCATTTCTCTAATAATGAGTAATGTTGAGTATCTTTTCATGTGTCCATTAGACAACTGTATGTCTTCTTTGGAGAAATGTCTGCTTAGGTCTTCTCCCCACTTTTTGATTGGGTTATTCATTTTTCTGGTATTAATCTACAAGAACTGCTTGTATATTTTGGAAATTAACTCTTTGTCAGTTGTTTCATTTGCTATTGGATGAAACTTGAGCCTATTATACAGAGTGTAGTCAGAAAGGGAAAGAGAAATAGTGTATATTGATGCATATATGGATACACCCATTTGAATGCACAGTTCCAAAGAATAGCAAGGAGAGATAAGAAAGCCTTCCTCAATGATCAGTGCAAAGAAATAGAGGAAAACAACAGAATAGGAAAGACTAGAGATCTCTTCAAGAAAATTAGAGATAACAAGGGAAAATTTCATGCAAAGATGGGCTCAATAAAGGGCAGAAATTGCATGGACCTAATAGAAGCAGAAGATATTAAGAAGAGGTGGCAAGAATACACAAAAGAACTGTACAAAAAAGATCTTCATGACCCAGATAGTCACGATAGTGTGATCATTCACCTAGAGACAGACATCCTGGAATGTGAAGTCAAGTGGGCCTTAGAACAAAGCTAGTGGAGATGATGAAACTCCAGTTGAGCTATTTCATATCCTGAAAGATAATGCTGTGAAAGTGCTGCACTCAATATGCCAGCAAATTTGGAAAACCCAGCAGTAGCCACAGGACTGGAAAAGTCAGTTTTCATTCCAATCCCAAAGAAAGGCAATGGCAAAGAATGCTCAAACTACCACACAATTGCACTCATCTCACACACTAGAAAAGTAATGCTCAAAATTCTCCAAGCCAGGCTTCAGCAATACATGAACAATGAACTTCCAGATGTTCAAGCTGGTTTTAGAAAAGGCAGGGGAACCAGAGATCAAATTGCCAACACCCACTGGATCATCAAAAAAGCAAGAGAGTTCCAGAAAAACATCCATTTCTCCATTATTGACTATGCCAAAGCCTTTGACTGTGTGGATCACAATAAACTGTGGAAAATTCTAAAAGAGATGGGAATACCAGACCACCTGACCTGCCTCTTGAGAAACCTGTTCGCAGGTCAGGAAGCAACAGTGAGAACTGGACATGAAACAACAGACTGGTTCCAAATAGGAAAAGGAGTACGTCAAGGCTATATATTGTCACCCTGCTTATTTAACTTCTATGCAGAGTACATCACGAGAAACGCTGGGCTGGAGGAAGCACAAATTATAATCAAGATTGCCAGGAGAAATATCAATAGCCTCAGATATGCAGATGACATCAGCCTTATGGAAGAAAGTGAAGAAGAACTAAAGAGCCTCTTGATGAAAGTAAAAGAGGAGAGTGAAAAAGTTGGCTTAAAGCTCAACATTCAGAAAACTAAGATCATTGCAGCCGGTCCCATCACTTCATGACAAATAGATGGGGAAACAGTGGCTGACTGTATTTTTTGGGGCTCCAAGATCACTGCAGATCATGATTGCTGCCATGAAATTAAAAGTCGCTTACTCCTTGGAAGGAAAGTTATAACCAACTTAGATAGCATATTAAAAATCAGAGACATTACTTTGTCCACAAAGGTCCATCTAGTCAAGGCTATGGTTTTTCCAGGAGTCATGTATGGATGTGAGAGTTAGACTATAAGGAAAGCTGAGCATGGAAGAATTGATGTTTTTGAACTGTGGTGTTGGAGAAGACTCTTGAGAGTCCCTTGGACTGCAAGGAAATCCAACCTGTCAATCCTAAAGGAAATCAGTCCTGAATATTCACTGGAAAGACTGATGTTGAAGCTGAAACTCCAATGCTTTGGCCACCTAATGCAGAGAGCTGACTCATTTGAAAAGACCCTGATGTTGGGAAAGATTGAAGGCAGGAGGAGAAGGAGACAACAGAGGATAAGGTGGCTAGATGGCATCACCAACTCAATGGACATGAGTTTGGGTAAACTCTGGCAATTGGTGAGGAAAGGGAGGCCTGGAGTGCTGCATTTCATGGGGTTGCAAGGAGTTGGACATGACTGAGCAACTGAACTGAACTGAACTGAATACATATATATGGAATCTAGAAATATGGTACTTACAATCCTATACGTAGGGCAGCAAAGGAGACATAGATGTAAAGAACAAACTTTTGGACTCAGTGGCAGAAGGAGAGGATAGGATCATTTGAGAGAATAGCATTGAAATATATACATTGCTATATGTAAAACAGATAACCAGTGGGCATTTGATGTAGATGCAGGTGACCCAAAGCTGGTGCTCTGCAACAACCTGGAGGGATGGATTGGGGGGAGGGAAATGGGAGGAGCGTGCAGGATGCAGGGAACACATATGCCTATTCTGATTCATTTGCCTATGCTGATTCATACTGATGTATGGCAAAAGCCACCACAATACTGTGAAATAATTATCCTCCAATTAAAATAAATTATTAAAAAAAAAAACTTGGAAAAAAAAAAGGCACGGAAACAAAGTAAAAGTATTGACTGTCTGTAGCTTAAAACTTGGTTGGCTGTTTGTGATCAGTTGTCCTGAGGCTTTGACTTCATAACTTGGAGGCATTTATTTCCAGGGTTTGTTTGTTTACATTAAATTGCCCCCTCAGTCTTATGACCTCCTTGTTTTGTTAATTTAATAAAATGTACCCTAACCTATCTCATGGCCAGATCCTGACAACTCTACACTAAGTTAATTTTTACACACATAGCAAAAAATGAAGTGCCTGACTTCATATCTGATAAACTTAAAAAATATCCCTTGTACTTGGTTTTGGTTTGTTTTTTGATTTTGGAGGAGATTATTTTATATTCCTTCTTCTTCTCTACTGAATTTGTGGTAGCTTTTACGTTTAGAAAACCATAAACAGAAAAGTATATACAAAACATGAAGATACTTATAAAATTTCTTTTATCCTTATCTGTTTCAGAGACATAAGAAGAGGAAATTCTAGCCAAATTAGGATTTCTTAAAAAAAACTCAAAATTTTTCAATTAAATTATCATTAAAGAAGTTAACATCTCAACTTCTTTTCCTGGCTGTTTGCTGCTGAGTGGTATCTTCATATCTGTTATAGCCTTTAATGTTTTGGAGTTAAACTATGATTGGCTAGTCTTCCATTTTGGGGACACTCCTCTGATTAAACTGGTGTGTGTGTGTGTGTGTGTGTGTGTTTTCTCTGCTCTACTGAGAGAAGAGCCAATCTGTCACTCCAGTTATCACCAGAAACACAAGCCAGCACTGATGCATAAAGAGCCTCCCTGCTTCAAGTGGGAAGCAGGTATAAAACCTCTTTCACAGGGGACAATGAAAACAGCTCTAGTAACACCAACGGGCTTCCCAGATGGCACAGTGGTATTCGCCTGCCAATGCTGGACCTGCAGGAGTCATGGGTTTGATCTCTGAGTTAAGAAGATTCCCTGGAGGAGAAAATGGCAACCTGCAGCAGTATTCTTGCCTGGAAAATCCCATGGACAGAAGAGCCTAATGGGCTACAGTCCATGGGATCGCAAAGAGTCAGACATGACTCAAGCTACTGAACATGCATGCACAACACACAATTAGGTTGGGGAGAACTTTGTCCTGTTACAGTCTTGGCTCTCTATGAAAAATTAGGAGACTGTATTGTTGGAGGATGCACTAGTGACCTTTTCCAGAGGAGGTGCCTTTTTTAAGACACCAACTTAAGAGTTGAAAAAGAGATCTAGCAAGTTTACAAATAGCCAGGAGAGGAAAGAGGACAGTGATTAGGGGTCTGTTAGGAGGTTGATGGCCAACAACCTCTGACTCCTGGTCAACAGGTCTCTCCAGGGATGGCTGAGTGAACAGTTAAAGGGCTGAGATAAGGAAGAGCTATGTCCCTGGATGCCTTAACCTCAGCCTAGAGTTGAATGGGTAGGTTTATCCACATGTATGGCTGTAGTTGTCCACATCTTTGGTTGCGTGTACTGAAACTTTGATGTTCCAGTTAGCAGCATAACAAATTACATGAACTTAGTGTCATAAAGCAACAACGATCCGCCATCACCATCTCTGGGAGACAGATCTCAATCAGGTCATCCTCACCCTGGGTTTCCTGTGTAGCTGTGGTCAGGAGGTGGCAGGGGTTTGCTTTCTCACATGTCAATCAGTCAATACTGGCTGTTGAGCCTGGACTTCCTCACAGCCTGTGCTCTGGATTTCAACAGCAAGCACCCCAAGATGAATAACCCAATAGAAGCTGTATGATCCTTTATGCCCTGGTCTCAGAGGTCAGGATGTCACAGCATGACTTTCTTGCCATCACATTGGTCCAGATAATCACAGAGACCCACCTAGTCTCAAGGGAAGGGGTAGAGACTTTGCTTTTTGATGGGGGTGCAGCATATTAACAGAAGAACATATGGAGTGGGAGATAGTATGTCCAGTTTTTGAAAATACAGTCTGCTAGATGACCAAGATCTTCTCTCAAACAGTTTAGACTCATTGTCCTCAAAGGGAAACAGGAGACAAAGTAAAAATTAGACTAACCAAACTCCAGGATCTCCCTTCTTAGGTATTTCTGTAAACCTGATCTCTCTTTTTGAAATGCTTAAGTTCCAGGGATTCTTGGAAAAATTAAGGGAAAATGTGAACACCCTCCCCTCTAAAAAAGTGAAATCCTAGACCTCCTGCTAATCTAACATTAGAAATTTCACAGGACATTAATGTGAGTTAGAAAATAAAAGAGATATTTAGTGAATTAGATGATAGCTAGAAAGCTAAAAAAATGTTCCAAACAACAGCAAAATTAACAAAGCTCTGGTTAGGCTGACAAGAAGACTTTGAAGCTACTGCTTGCAATTTGCCTATAGGTTTTTGTGACCACATGTAGCCTTTGTGTATGTTATGATCTTTCTTTATCCAAAAAATTTATTTCTCTATCATTTTACTAGAATCCTTTATACTTACAAAACACTATGTTTAAAATGTGTAAGTTGAGATGCATAACAATAAAATAAACATTTGAAAACACACTACTCAAGAACTCCACTCAGATATTTCTCATTTTTCCTTCCTTATCTCTTTTTACTTTATCCCTCATTCCCACTCTCACCCCCAACAATTACTACTATCCTGGTTTTTATGGTTACTTTTGTCTCATTTATTTTATACCTTTATTCTATATCTATATGTGTTTAAACAATACATTTTTTAGTTCTCTGTTTTTGAGCTTTATAAAAATGATAAACTGTGTATAGTTTTCTGAGACTTGCTTTTTTAAAAATTCACTGTCCTTTTTCTAAGATCCAGAATAGAGCTGCAGTTTATTAATTTAAGCACTTTATGCTATTCCATCATGTGAATATACCACAATGGTTTTTATCCATCCTACTATTGAAGGGATAATGGAGTTGTTCCCAGATTTTTGTTTTTATAAATGATAATGCTTCAAATACTTTAATACACACTATATTGAACAAGTGTGCAAAAGTTCCTCTAAGGTTTATATCTTTTAGATGAATTACTAGCTCATGGAATATAAAGTGTTTCTACTTTACAAAATGATGCTAAATGGAATTTTGTAATGGTTGTACACTATGGCAAGCAAAGAATAAGAAAGTTCCAGTTGATCTACATCCTTCTAAGCACTTGTTATTAGACTTGTTAATTTCTGTCAAACTAGTGGGTGTGACATAGTTTTGGTTTTAATTTTCATTTTCCTGAACAACAAGAGATTGAAGAGCTTACGTTTGTTGGTTATGTCTGTTTTGTCTTCTGCAAAATACTTGTTCATGCCTTTGACCACTTTTTCACTGGCTTGTGTGTATTTTTCTTATTCAACTGGTAGCAGCTTTATACATACTCTGGACACCAAACTCTTGTCCTTAATGTGTTATGCAAATATTTGCTACCATTTTGTGGTTTGTCTTTTCATTTTTATGGTGCCTTTTATTGAACAAAAATTATTTTAATGGAGTCAAATTATAATTCTTGTCTCTTTTTGTTAGCACTTCCACATTTCCCTGGAAAAAAGAAATTTCTACCTCAGTGTCAGAATAATCTTTTTTTTTTCATCTAAGCCTGTTAATATACTTATCATATTAAAATCCATCTGGAATTAGTTTTTATATACGAGGTAAGATAGATGTCCATTTTTTTTTTTTAACTGGATAACTAATTGTTCTATCAACTTTGTTTGAAGAGTCCTTCCTTTTCCATCTGGTCTACAGTTTTATCTCTTTTATATATCATAATTCTTTAAAAGCATCGATCAGTTTAGCCACTTTATTATGCTCCATTGGTCAGTTAAATTCTCTGTTCCTATAGATGTCCATTTTTTTTTTTAAACTGGATAACTAATTGTTCTATCAACTTTGTTTGAAGAGTCCTTCCTTTTCCATCTGGTCTACAGTTTTATCTCTTTTATATATCATAATTCTTTAAAAGCATCGATCAGTTTAGCCACTTTATTATGCTCCATTGGTCAGTTAAATTCTCTGTTCCCAAATTATACTATCTTAACAACTATAGAGTTATAATAAATCTTTGTTATCAGGGAGATCAACCCCTCTTATTTTTATCTGGTTGTAGGCTTTCTTTTTCATAAAAATTTTAGATCATGTTTTTGGAATTGCATTAAATTTAAAAATCATTAGGGATGTACTGGTATAGGCTCTTTTTCCATTTATTTAAGTGTCTAATTTTTGTTGGGGGTATTCAACATCACCATCGAGCTAGATGATTCTCTTAGAATGATTCACAGGGTACAGAAAAACTCTTATAATCATGGTTCTAGTTTATTATAGCAAAAGGGTTCAGATTAAAATTAACAAAGGGAAAAGGTCCATGGGGGCAAAGTCCAGGAGAAACCTAGCATAAACTTCCAAGTGTCCTCCCCTAGGAGAAGCATGTGGGCATGAGGAATTTTCCCAGCAACAGTGCAGAGTGACCACATAGGTGCAGAGTGTTGTCAGCAGGGAAACTCACCTGAGCCTTACTGTCAGGTTTTTTATTAGGAGTCAGTCATGTTAGGCATGTAATAACTGCTCTATGAACCTCAGGTACTGATGCTAGCCCTTCAGAGCAAAAGCAGGTATTCACCATAAAGCACATTGTTAGCATAAATGATCTGATCAAACAGATATCATTTGGTTTAAGACCTTTGATATACTAAAATATTTATCAAGCAGAATAATTTAAGAGATAAGAGCTCATCTCCCATGAGCTGGCCACGGGCCAGTCCTAAAGACGAGCCTTTCTTGGGAATGTGCAGGGTTTGAGCAACCCTGGCCTGCTGACTTGGCCCTTTCCTGAAGAAATATCTTTAAAGATATTTTAATAACTTATCATGTGTTTTTTAAAGCTTTTTAAAGATACCATTTCAAACTTACAGAAAAGTTGTAGTACTGCCAAAACTCCTAAATGTCTTTTGTCCAAATATCCCAACTTTTCACATTTTGTCCCATTCACTGTATCACTCTCTCTCTCTTTCACCTATCTATATAATTTTTTTCCAAATTGCTTGAGAGTAAGTTGAAGCCATTGTATCACTCTAACCCTAAATATTTTAGTGTGCATTCCCCAAGAAGAAGCACATTCTTCTATGTAATCATTATAATTATTAAAAATCAGTGTAATTATATATATACAGAGACTCATACACATATATTAATATCAAATGCAATGCTATTGTCTAATTTGCAAATCATATTTCAGTTGCCTTATTATCTCATAATGTCCTTTATAGTTAAATTGTTTTGCAGTTTAAGATCCATTCCAAGATTATCCTTTGCATCTGTTTCTCTAGTGCCTTTTGATCTAAAACAGTACTTTACTTTTCTTTGTCTTCCTAGACCTTAGTACTTTTGAAAACTACAGACCAGACATTTTATAGAATGTCTCTCAGTTTTCAGTGTTGATCTAAAGAGTGAATCATTTTTTCCTGCACCCATATTCAATTCTGTTTCACTTCTTCCCCTTCTTTGTACTTACTTTTATTTAATTTCCTTTATATCTAGACTTAAATTTTGAATTTTTTACAAGAATATTGCAAGAGTGCTGTATCATTCTTATTTTTTTTTTTTAATTTTTACTTTATTTTTCTTTACAATATGGATTCATGTCAATATATGGCAAAACCAATATGTATCATTCTTAATACACCATACCAGGAACCATGTGATTTCAATTTATCCTAATATTAGTGAAGCTAATTTAAGATAATGTCCCCCAGGTTTCTCCATTGTAAAGTTATTATTTTCCCTTTTTATAATTTATAGAATGATATATTGAAATTAATATCCTATTCCTCATCAAACTTTTACCCTCTAGTTTTAGAGTCCATTGATGATTTCCTAACTCCATCATTACTTCTCTAGACTAATATTCTGTAAGAAAGAGATACTCTTTAGATAATATAGATACTATGAGACAATGTAATATACCACTGACATTATTTATGTTGATGTTCAAATCATCATAGAACTGGCAAACAGGAACTGCATTTGCCTGCCTCCTTGGTTCTTTTGACATGTCTCCATTATTCTTTGAGCAGTTTTAGTTTTAGTGGTGCTGTGTTCAGTCACTAAGTCATGCCCAACTCTTTGCAACCCCGTAGACTACAGCACACCAGGCTTCCCTGTTCTTCACTATCTCCTGGAGTTTGCTCAAACTCATGTCCATTGAGTTGGTGATGCCACCCAACCATCTCATCCTCTGTCACCCTCTTATCCTCCTACCCTCAATCTTTCCAGGCATCAGGGTCTTTTCCAATGAGCTGACTCTTCACATCAGATGGCTGAAGTATTGGAGCTTCAGCTTTAACATCAGTCCTTCCAATGAATATTCAGGGTTGATTTCCTTTAGGATTGACTGGTTTGATCTCCTTGCTGTCCAAGGGACTCTCAAGGGTCTTCTGCAGTGCCACAATTCCAAAGTATCAATTCTTCAGTGCTCAGCCTTTTTTATGATCCAACTCTCACATCCATACATGACTACTGAAAAAAAATATAGATTTGACTATATGAAACTTTGTCAGCAAAATGATGTCTTTGCTTTTTAATATGCTGTCTAGGTTTGTCATAACTTTTCTTCCAAGGAGCGTCTTTTAATTTCATGGCTCCAGTCACCATCCACAGTGATTTTGGAGCCCAAGAAAATAAAGTCTGTCACTATTTCAACTATTTCCCCATCTATTTGCCAGGAAGAAATGGGACTGGGACTGGGTGCCATGATCTTAGTTTTCTTTTTAATTGAGATATAATCAATATATAACATTATACTTGTTTCAGGTGTACAATTTGTCAATTTGGTATTTGTATATATTATGAAATTGAGAGAGTAACAGGCAGGAAGGCCAGGGGTCTCCAAATGGAGGAACTAAGCTCCAAGTTTCTCTTAAAATTCTGTGTTGCCATGATGACAGACACCTGGTTCCACCTGAACTTAACTTTTCTCAAACTTTGAGCTAACCAATGGGCTTTTCTTATAGAATTTTTTTTTAAGCTGCATTCATGAAACTATGTATCTGTTTTGGAGTTTGCCTTTCTTCAAAATGGTCCCACCTAAGACTAACGTTCTTTCTTTTCTCAAACCTTGGGCTGATAATAGCTCAACAAACCAGTATTCATATCAATTGCTTTATGGCTGGGGGATGACACAGCTGATGCCATCCTATCTCAAAACTGCATATTGTGGGAGAGGGGCCTGGTGAAACTCTGTCAGCCTTGAGGCGTCTCTCTCATCTGATGAACAGCTTCCTAACAGACAGAAAACGGCTTGCTGAAACTAGCAAGGGGGGGCACTCTCCGTCCCCCTCCTGATGTCTGTGTCAGAAGCATTCTCTGTTCCTTTTTCACTTTAATAAAACTCTGCTACACAAAAGCTCTTGAGTGATCAAGCCTGGTCCCTGGTCCTGAAGCTAAATCTTCTTCTTTGGAGATCATGAATCCAACACGTTCACCGTAAGCTATCAAAATGATCACAATGAATCTAGTTAAAATCCATTACCATCACCATAAGCACAGACCAATTTTTTCAATTTTTGGCAAGCTGATAGGTAAATTTTTTCTTTGAAATTTTACTTCTACAATTATGAGTGAGGCTAAGTATCTTTCCATATACTTAGTAATCATTTGCACTTCATTTGCTGTGAATGTCCATTTACATGTTCTTGTTTTTCAGTTGCCCAGTTGTGTCTGTTTGTGACCCCATGGACTGCAGCACTCCAGGCCTCTCTGTCCCTCACCATCTCCAGAATTTGCCCAAGTTCACGTCCACTGCATCAGTAATGCCATCCAGCCATCTCATCCTCTGACACCCTCATCTCCTTGACTCTGGGAGAGATTGAGGGCAGAAGGAGACAAGGGCGTCCGTTTACATATCTTGCTCATTTTCCCTGTATCATCATTTCCTTACAAGAGTTCTATTATAAGGAACTATGCCTTTTATTATACATGTTGCAAAATTTTTCTTCTGTTTATCATTATTACTGAGTTTGTGAGTTTGAAATTTTATTAGTATTTTATTTACATGTCTGTCAAGGCCTTTCTAACTCCAAAATTATTTTTTTAAGTACCCATGTTTTCTTCGATACTTCTTGTATTTCAGTATTTGGTACATCTGGAATCTAATTGGTTGTAATGAACACAGTAAAATGTACTTCTTAAAATCAAATTGGATATACCTTTTACTATTATGTGTAACTAGGCCATTGTCTCAACACCATATATTCACTAATAATCTCATATCATTACTACATTATATTATTACTATATGCTAAATTTACCCCCCAACCCCTGATTATTCTTTAGAGTCTCCCTTTATTCTCACATTTAACAATTAATGGTATTTTTTATTGATTTCTCATTGAATTCATAGAAATTTAAGAACAAACATCTTTAGTCTTTACAACACTAAAACCAAAGTCTTAATGTTGGAACACTGAGGAAAGTGTTACTCGTTTTAAAAGGAACATTTTTAAAAGGAAAAGGAAATGTTTATTTTCTTTTATATGTTTCAGTAGGGTTTTAGAGGCTTCCAAGGTGGCCCTTGTGGTTAAAAAAAAAAAAAAAAAAATGTCTGCCAAGGCAGGAAATGTAAGAGATGCAGGTTCAGTTCCTGGGTTGGGAAGATCCCCTGGAGGAGGGTACAGCAACCCTCTCCTTTTTTTTTTTTTGCCTGGAAAATCTCATGGACAGAGGAGATCAACAGGCAAGAGTCCATAGGGCTGCATAGAGTCAGAGACTGAAGCAGCTTAGCACACAGCACTTGGTTTTAGAATATTCTTCATATAGGAAATGAGTATTTTCTGTTTCCATGTATTTGATCTGTTTTGTTTCATTTAGGAATGGAATATCTTATTCCATTATATTTTCTTTTTTTTTAAATTGGTTTGCCATACATCAACATGAATCCACCAGGGATGTACACGTGTTCCCCATCCTGAACCCCCCTACCTCCTCCGTCCCCATACCATCCCTCTGGGTCATCCCAGTGCACCAGCCCCAAGCATCCTGTAACCTTCATCGAACCTGGACTGGCGATTCATTTCTTATATGATATTATTCATGTTTCAATGCCATTCTCTCAAGTCATCCTACCCTCTCCCTCTCCCACAGAGTCCAAAAGACTGTTCTATGCATCTGTGTCTCTTTTGCTTAAAAAGCTATTATTTTTATTACTTATCTTTTCAGTTCATTCTCACTTGTATTCTTAAAAAATTCCTCAATTTATAAAGTCTTACGTTTTATATCTATGTTTATTTCTATCATTTTCAGGGTTCCATGTTACTACACCCTTCTGTCCTCCATACCCTGTTAAAATCCACAGATTATCGTTTAGTTGCATTCACCTTTAATTCACATGCTCCAATCTTATCTGGCATGATACCAACCTTGGTTAAGTCAAATTTTCCTCTTATGCAGAGTACTCATGCAGTTGAACTTCACTGGTGAATAATACATTCCTATGATAGCTGTTGCTGCTGCTAAGTCGCTTCAGTCGTGTCCGACTCTGTGCGACCCCATAGACGGCAGCCCACCAGGCTCCTCCGTCCCTGGGATTCTCCAGGCAAGAACACTGGAGTGGGTTGCCATTTCCTTCTCCAATGCATGAAAGTGAAAAGTGAAAGTGAAGTCGCTCAGTTGTATCCGACCCTCAGCGACCTCATGGACTGCAGCCTTCCAGGCTCCTCCGCCCATGGGATTTTCCAGGCAAGAGTTTTACTTAAAAGTCATGACATTTAACATTAAGTGGGGTATTGACGTTATGGCAAAAGTACTGTAGTTCTGTCTACCATTCTTTCTCTTGCCATCTTTTCACACATTCTTTTTTATTCTCTAACTTCCAAAGACTCTTGCTTATCCTTTGTAAAGCACGTGACTTTATTTTTTACTTCTTTTAAGAACAACTAAAGCAGTTAAGAGAGATCTTTCATATATTCCCGCCAACACCTCGGCCCAACTGTGCGCATCTGTGCTCAGTACCACGCCTGTGTGCTCTCACTGTGGGATGTGCTCCGTGCACTCTAACAAGCCCATCCGTACACTCATGCACTGCACTCCAATCCTCTTTCCTACCTAGGACTTTGCTTTAGCAGTTCTCCCTTATGTCTTTTGAATCCTCAAATTTGCATTAGATCACCTTCATTTACAAACTTGTTTGTAATTTTCCTCTTCCCCCCAAAACAAGCATAAAATCAAGTAAAAACAACCTTCTTGTGATCCCACATCCTTCTCCAGCTAGAGGCTCGTTTATTTGCTCCCTTTTACATCAAAACTCTTTGAAGGAATTACATTGTCTTAAATTTCTCTCCTTTTTTCTCTTGAATTCACATTAAACAATCTTTTATCACCATCCCTCTACTCATACAGAATTTTTTCATTGAGACTGAACACCTGATATTGTCATATCTAATAGTCCACTCTAACACACTGTAGCTGGCATACTGGCAGCATTTGACCCAACTGACTAATTTATCTTACTTGCAAACTGTTTTTCATGTGGTTTTCAGGACATAACCTCTTTTAGTTTTCATATCCCTCCCCCTTTTTTTGATTTCCAGTGTCGTTTCTCTTTTCTCCTCAATCTCACAGTGTTAAATTATCTCCTTTCAGCCACAAACCACTTCACTGTTCAGTTACACCCTAATGATCACTTCCTCTTCTGGCTTTAAACAATTTCCAAATTTAAGTCTCCAGTCCATACTTCTTTCCAAAACTCCAAATTTATATCCTATTTTCTTTTCTTGAATATTTTCTTGGCATCTCCAATAGACCATATCCCAAACTGAACTGATAAACTCTTCCTTCAAAGGTACACTTTGTTCCAAGCTGTTATCACTCCTAACTTGGATCACAGCAAGCAAGGTCCTGACTGGTCTCTCCCTGGCTCTTCTTTGGTCTGGGTGTTAATCACAGTAACACTCAGAGTACAGATTTTAATGTCTAAGTCAAATCAGGTAGTCCCTTTGCTCAAATGTCTCTACAATGATTTGCCATCCCTCTTAGAATAAAATTCAAAGTCCTTACTACAGCTTATAAAACCACTTTCAATATTCCCCTTAATTGCCTTGGTCATTCCTCTCAACCACACTGGCCTGTTTCTTGTTCCTCACACATGCCAAGTTTAACCCCTTTTCAGGACCTTTCCCTACACCTTACCTTAGCCTGGAGCACTCTTCTCTCAGATTCTGTAAGGCTGACTCACTTCTTCATTCATTCTTCTGCTTACACATCACCTTTCCTGACCACCCGACCTAAATAAACTATTGTTTCCTGCTGCCAGGAATGACTGTCTTGCTGTCCTCTTTCCTTTTGTTTTTTCTTCAAACATTACACTTCCCAAAATAACATTATATATTACTTATAAATTTTTTATAAGTATAAAAGAGAAGTGAACGATTACCCACTCCAGCATTCTGGCCAGGACAATTCCAAGGACTGTATAGTCAATGGGGTTGCAAAGAGTTGGACACAACTGAGCAACTTTCACTTTCACTTTTGTATATTTTTAAAAATCAGGGTACAGTAATCTGGGCTATAGGTTATTTTCTTTCATCACTTTAAGTATGTCTTGCCATTCCCTCCTCACCTGAAGAGTTTCTATGTTCCTTTTTGAAAATAAGTTCTATGACAGCAGGAACTTTGTTTTGTTCACTGTTTGTTTTTATTAGTGTTTTTTTTCTCTTCTATTAAGTATTTTGCCTGGTTTACAGTTTTCCGTCCCTTATTTTCAATCTTATTATTTTGTTCCAGCTAGTGGTAAGTGCTATAAAAATCATAAAACACCTAATGGAGTACGACAATGGGGAGCATTTCTATAGATGAAGTGGTCAGGGAAGGAATCCTTAAGGATTACTTCTCATTTCAGTTAAGGCTTGAATAATAGAGAATGAACAAGCACAAATGAATGAATGGGAATCTGGAGAAAGAGAGTACTCTGGACTGAAGGAATAGCAAGTATAAATTTCCCAAGTGGGAGTAAATCTATGTTAATAGTTACTGGACTAGTAGGTAAGAGGTTAGACATAAGAGTCACTCTTAATGGCATGGAGTGATAAGGACAGGTAAGGCCTGTAGGTCATCATGAGGAGAGTAAATTTTATTCCAAGTACACTGGGAATCCATTGGATGTTCTTAATTAGGAAAAGAGCATAATCTGATTTTCATCTTTAAAAAACAACTTGGGCTGTTATGTAGAGAATATCTGGAAAAGAATAAGGATAAACAAGGAGAGTAGATAATGAGAGAAGACTGTTTCTGGATAAGAGCAGTTTCAGTGGAGATTGAAGGAAATGGATAAATTTGCCTTGTAAGTAGAACTGACAAAACTTGTCAGGAAATGCTAGCTGACATGACCTCAAAGGCCAATTTTCTTTTCCCTTTCAGTAATTTGGCAAAGAACTGACACTGGAAGAATAGATTGATGGTAGCTGCTGAGTTCTTGATGCTCTCTTTTCTAACAAAGATCTTTCAACTAAGAAACTCCTGTTGTTATATAATCACTTAGATTACTTCTCTGTTCCTCTTTTTAAAATAAATATGCCAATCCTATGAAAAATTATGTAATTATATCAACTTGACAGAGAGAAACATTTGACAAAATCCAGCACTCATTCATAACGAAAATTCTTAGCAAGTTAAGAATTGAAGGAAATTATCTCAATTTGATAAAGACTGTATAAAAAACATCAATAACAGTATACTTAGTGGTGAAAGACTGAATACTTCCTCCGTAAAATCAGAGACAAGGGAAGGATGTCTGCTCTCACTACTCTTATTCAACATTGTAATGGAAGTTCTCGTCACTGCAATAAGACACAAAGAGGAAATAAAAGGCATATAGATCAGAAAGGAAGAAATAAAACTGTCCCTATTTATATGGGTGATATAATTATCTGTGTAGAAAGATCCAACATATGGGCAGAAACAAAACAAAATAAAAAATTCTTCAAACTAGTGAGTTAAACAAGGTTACAACATACAATATCAACATATGAAAATCAATCACATTTCCTTATACAACATTAAAAATTAGGGAACCAAGATTAAAAACACAGTATCATTTACAGTTTCTCCAAAGAAAATGAAATACTTAGGTATATGCTTAACAAACCATATATAAGATTTGTGTACTGAATATCAGTGGTCTCTGATCATTTTGGCATCAGAGACCAGTTTCATGGAAGAGTTTTACCATGGATCAGGTTGAGGGGGTTGTGGGGGCAATGGTTTTGGTATGATTCCAGCAAATTACATTTATTATGCACTTTATTTCTATTATTGAGGCTCAGCTGGTAAAGAATATGCCTGCAATATGGGACACCTGGGTTCAATCCCTGGGTTGGGAAGATCCCCTGGAGAAGGGAAAGGCTACCCACTTCAGTATTTTGGCCTGGAGAATTCCATGGACTGTATAGACCATTAGGTTGCAAAGAGTTGGATATAACTGAGTGACTTTCACTTATTTCTATTATTATTACGTCAGCTCCACCTCACATCATCAGGCACAAGATCCTGTACAATGAGGACCCCTGCTGAAAATTTCTTAATGAAGATGAAAGAAATCAAAGAGTACTCAAATGGAGAGACATATTTTGATCATGAACTGGAAGACTCAACATTATAACGCTGTCAATTTTCCTTAAATTTATGTATATATTTAATGTAATTAGAAATAGAAATCCTTATTCTAAAATTGATATGGAAATATACAAGCTTTAGAATAACAAAAATAATCCTATAAATAAGAATAAAGTAGAATCACTCTACCCAAAATTATTAATAAAATTTACTATGCATGCATGCTGAGTTGCTTCAGTCATGTATGACTCTTTGTGACTCTATGGACTGTAGCCTGCCAGGCTCCTTTTTCCATGGGATTCTCCAGGCAAGAATACTGGAGAGGGTTGCCATGCCCTCCTCTAGGGGATGTTCCTGACCCAGGGATCAAACCTGCATCTCTTACGTTTCCTGCCTTGTTAGGTGGGTTCTTTACAACTAGTGCTACCTGAGAAGCCCAAGATTTTCTGTATAGCTATATTAATCAAAATAGTGTGGTATTAGTGGAGCAATAGACACATAGATCACTAGAACAGAATAAAAAACTCATAAATTGATCTACAGAAATATGCTCAACTGACTTTTGACAATGTGAAAAATGGAGAATGACAGTCCTTAAAATGGAGAAGGCGATGGCACCCCACTCCAGTACTCTTGCCTGGAAAATTCCAATGGACGGAGGAGCCTGGTAGGCTGCAGTCCATGGGGTTGCTAAGAGTTGGACACAACTGAGTGACTTCACTTTCACTTTTTGCTTTCATGCATTGGAGAAGGAAATGGCAACCCACTTCAGTGTTTTTGCCTTGAGAATCCCAGGGATGGGGGAGCCTGGTGGGCTGCCGTCTATGGGGTCGCACAGAGTTGGACATGACTGAAGTGACTTAGCAGCAGCAGCAGCAGCAGTCCTTAAAAAAAGGTTGAGTTGAAGCAACTGGATATCTGAAGGCAAAAATTTGACCTTGACCTCAATTTCACAGCTTATTATAAACAAACTAAAAAATGAATCATTGACCTAAGTGTAAAAAGTAAAACTGTAAAACTTCTAGAAAAAAAGTTACAGAAAAATGTGTAAAACATGGAAACACAAAAAACCCCAAACAGCCAGCACAGTCTTGAGAATGAAGAGGAAAGGTGAAGTATCATACTCCCTGATTTCAAACTATACTACAAAGCTACAGTAATCAAAACAACATGGCACTGGTACCAAAACAGACACAAAAATCAGTGGAACAGAATAGGGAGCCCAGAAATGAACTCATGTATATATGGACAAGTAAATGGCAACCCACTCCAGTATTCCTGCCTGGAGAATCCCAGTGACGGAGGAGCCTGGTAGGCCACAGTCCATGGGGTCACAAAGAGTCGGACACAACTGAGTGACTTCACTTCACTTCACTTCAATCTACACTAGACAAGGCAACATACAATGTACAAAGGGGAAAGGAAGACCTCTTCAATAAATAGTTTTGGGAGAACAGGACAGCTACATGCAATTAAATCAAACTGGACTACTCGTATGATACATAAAAATAAATTCAAAATGGGTTAAAGACAAATGTAAGACCTGAAACCATAATATTTTTACAAGAAAACATAGGCAGCAAGCTATTTTGGATATGTCTCTTCAGGGAAGGGCAACAAAAACAAATAATAAATCAGACTATGTCACACTAAAAAACTTTTGCAAATTGAAGGAAGCTATCAACAAAATGAAAAAGCCATCTACTGAATGGGAGAAGATACTTAATACTTGCAAACAATATATGCAATAAGGGATAAAAAAGAGCACATCTAATTCAACATTAAAAAACCAAATGACCCAATTGAAAAATGGACAGAAGGCCTGAATAAATAGTTTTCTAAAGAAAACATGCAAATAGGCACATGAAAATGCATCCAACATCACTAATTATCAGGGAAATGGAAATCAAAGCCAGACTCGACATTACCTTACAATTCTCAGAATGGCTGCTATCAAAAAAGAGAACAAAAACCAAGTGGTGGTGAGAATGTGAAGGAAAGGAAGCCCCTATGCCCTGATAGAGGGAAAGTAAATCAATATAGCCACTATGGAAAATTGTATGATGATTCCTCAAAAAAACTACAAATAGAGTTACAATTTGACCCAGAAATCCCACTCCTGAGTACTAATCAAAAGAAAAGGAAAACAAAAACACAATTAGAAAAGTTTCATGCACCCCAGTGTTCATTACAACATTATTTACTATAGCCAACATAAGAAGGTAAATCAAAGTGAATTGGACATGTTCAAGTAGGAGATGGCAAGAGCGAACATTGATATTTTAGGAATCAGTGAACTAAAATGAATGGAAATGGGAGAATTTAATTCAGATGACCTTTATATTTATTACTGTGATCAAGAATTCCTTAGAAGAAATGGAGTAGCCCTTATATTCACCAAAAGAGTCCAGAATGCAGTACTTGGGTGCAATCTCAAAAACAACACAATAATCTCAGTTCATTCCAACTCAAACCATTCAACATCACAGTAATCCAAGTCTATGCTCCAATCATTAATGTCAAAGAAGCTAAAGTTGACAGTTCTATGAAGACTTCCAAGAACTTCTAGAACTAACAGAAAAAAAATAAAAGTCCTTTTCATCATAGAGGATTGGAATGCAAAAGCAGGAAGTCAAGAGATACTTGGAGTAACAGGAAATTTTGGCTTTGGGTACAAACTGAAGTAGGGCAAAGGCTGAGGTTTGCCAAGAGAATGCACTGGTCAAAGCAAACACCCTCTTCCAGCAACACAAGAGAAGACTCTACACATGTACATAACCGGATGGTCAATACCAAAATTAGATTGATTCGATTCTTTGTAGCCAAAGATGGAGAAATTCTATACAGTTAGCAAAAACAAGACCAGGAGCTGACTGTGGGTCAGATCATGAACTCATTGTACAGGAAGTGGTGACCAAAATCATCCCAAAGGAAAAGAAATACAAGAAGACAAAGTAGTTGCCTGAGGAGGTTTTACAAATAGCTGAGAAAAGAAGAGATGTGAAATAAAAAGGAGAAAGGGAAAGATATACCCAACTGAATGCAGAGTGCCAGAGAATAGCAAGGAGAGGTAAGAAAGCCTTTTTAAATGAATAATGCAAAGAAATAGAGGGAAAAAATAGAATGGGAAAGATCAGAGATCTCTTCAATAATATTGGAGATACCAATAACATTGGAGATGCCATCTTTCACGCAAAGATGGGCACAATAAAGACAGAAATGGTATGAACCTAACAGAAGCAGAAGATATTAAGAAGAGGTGGCAAGAATATACAGAAGAGATAATATGCAAAAAAGGTATTAATGACCCAGATAACCACGATAGTGTGGTCAAGCATCTAGAGCCAGGCATCCTGGAATGTGAAGTTAAATGGGCCTTTGGAGGTATTACTATGAACAAAGCTAGTGGAGGTGATGGAATTCCAGCTCAGCTGAACTATTTCAAATCCTAAAAGACAATGCCGTAAAAGTGTTCCACTCAATATGCCAGCAAATTTGGAAAACTCAGCAGTGGCCACAGGACTGGAAAAGGTCAGTTTTCATTCCAAATACAAATAACGGCAATGCCAAAAAATTTTCAAGCTACAATACAGTTTCACTCATTTCATATGCTAGCAAGGTAATGCTCAAAATCCTTTGAGTTAGGTTTCAACAGTACTTGAACTGAGAACTTCCAGATATATAGGCTGGCTTTAGAAAAGGAACAGGAGCTAGATATCAAATTGCCAGCATCTACTGAATCATATAAAAAGCAAGGAAATTAAAAAAAAAAACCATCTACTTCTGCTTCATTGACTATGCTAAAGCCTTTGACTGTGGATCACAGCAAACTGTGGAAAACTCTTAAAGAGGTGGGAGTACCAAATTACCTTATCTGTCTACTGAGAAATCTTATGCAGGTAAAGAAGCAACAGTTAAAACTGGACATGGACCAGCTGACTGATTCAGAATTGGGAAAGGAGTATGTCAAGCCTGTATATTGTCACCCTTACTTATTTAACTTCTATGCAGAATGCCAGGCTGGATGACTCCCAAACTAGAATCAAGATAGATGGGAGAAATATCAACCATCTCAGATATGCAGATGTTACCACTCTAATGGCAGAAAATGAAGAGGAACTAAAGAGCCTCTTAATGAGGGTGAAAGAGAAGAGTGAAAAAGCTGGCTTAAAGCTCAACATTCAAAAAACTAAGATCATGGCATCCAGTTCCATCACTTCCTGGCAAATAGTTGGGAAAAAGTGGAAACAGTGACAGATTTTATTTTCGTGGACTCCAAAATCACTGCAGATGGTGACTGCAGCCACAAAATTAAAAGACAATTGCTCCTTGGAAGAAAAGTTATGACAAACCTAGACTGCATTTTAAAAACAAACACATCACTTTGCCAAACAAAGGTCCTTATAGTCAAACCTACGGCTTTTCCAGTAGTCATGTATGGATGTGCAAGATGGACCGTAAAGAAGTCTGAGTGCTGAACAATTGATATTTTGGAATTGTGATGCTGGAGAAGACTTTGAGAGTCCCTTGGATAGCAAAGAGATCAAACTAGTCAATCTTAAATGAAGTTAACCCTGAATATTCATTGGAAGGATTGAAGCTGAAGCTGAAGCTCCAGTACTTTGGCCACTTGATGGGAAGAGACGACTCACTGGAAAAGACCCTGATGCTCGGAAAGACTGAGGGCAGGAGGAGAAGTGGGCAACAGAAAATGAGATGGTTGGATGGCATCAGTTACTCATTGGATATGAGTTTGAGCAAACTCTGGGTAATATTGAAGGACAGGGAAGCCTGGCATGCTGCAGTTCATGGAGTTGCAAAGAGTCGGATGTGACTTAGTGACTGAACAATAATGAGACAAAACATGAAAGCAATCTAAGTATTCATCAGTAGATGAGTGGGTAAGGAAAATGTAAATATTACCAATGGAATATTAATCAGCCATAAGAAAGAATGAACTCTTTCCATTTGTGACAAATTGGTTGGATTTTGAGTATTAAACTAAGTGAAAGAAGCTAAACATATATATGATTAGCTTATATGATTAGCATATATAATTAGCTGTATGATTTCACTCATATGTAGAATCTAGAAAGCAAAACAAATGAACAAACATAACAAAGCAGAAACAGAATCATAAATATAGAGAACAAACAGGTGGTTGCCAAAGGGGAAAGGGATTGAAGGAAAAAAGAAATAGGTGAGGGATATTGAGGTATAGACTTCCATTTGCAAAATAAACGATTCATGGGTATGAAAATAACTATGTGCATCTTTGAATGGTGACATCATAATTAGCGTTATCCATGTTGATCACTTTGAAATGTAAAAGGTAAAAACAAAAGAAGAATTAAACCAATGGAAAATAATACTATGTTTTTAATATGGAGACTTAAGATCATTAAAATATTAGTTTTTCATAAATTAACAAATGCACCAGATTTTGACTTGCTTGAATATAACTGTTTTGAGTATGTGTGTGTGTTGGGGAAGGGTGTAATTTAAATAAGCTACTTCTAAAATTTATATGAAAATTTTAAGCAAACAAAAACATCTAAAAATATTCTGAGGAAGAATAGTGGCAGGTAAATATCTCTATTAGGTAATACAACATTTTAAAACAAATATGCAAGTGGAATAGAATTAAAATTCTGCATTATTTCCATATTTCACATTGTGTCAGAGGACTTTTCATTTGCTCCAGGGAAATGTAAGCCCAAAAGAATTCAGGAAAAAAAAAAAAGTCAATTGAATTTCAAAAAGTTTTTTTAAATGCATAACAAAAACATTTGCCTGAAAAGCTGAAATATTTTTTAACTTTAGCAAACTTTTCTAGAGAGGACAGCTTATTTGAGTTTACAAAGAATAATTTTGAATATCAAAAGCCTAAGCACTAAAAGTACTTTGTATGTGAAACATATAATGTAAACTACTACAGTTAGGAAGGATTTAGGTTTTCCTGCTGAAACAAAATAAAGGTGTCTGGCTTTGTGGAGATGATAGCACTAGAATTAGCTGGTTATTGGGGAAGGCCCACTCTTGCACCTACTGGAGATGCCAGGTTTACCCTATTGTAAAGAAGCAGGGGAAGCATCTGATAAAGCAGAAGTGATATGTCCCTCACTTCCCAGCCTCAGAAAGCATGTGACTGCTGGTGGAGCAGAAATAGGTGAGTGATACATCCAAGAGGATGTCTTGGTGACTCCTCACTGTGTCCTATTTACTCCATTATAGGGTTGAGGGTGCAACTAAATGTCCAAGTGCCCTCAAGAGTTTGGAGAGAGAGGACTAGTGAGCTGAGAGTAATCAAAAGGAAGATGAAGCAGGAACCACATTGTTTGAAGAACATGACAAGATCAGAGTCATCTCAAAAGATACCAACAAGGATGACTACAAGGGTCATGTATCTATATTGAATCCAACATGGACAGATGGAAGTGACCATGGATCAAGTTCCTCTTCTTCCCTGCTAAGAAAGCTAGAAGCCTCTGTTACCAACCCAAGGTTCTTGAACTCCTTAATCAATAGAAATTGATAGGTCAGACAGGAAATTCAGACAAGGCTTTATTGAGACTTGGGTTGCGGCACAAAGTAGTGAAAGCGAGTTAACAGGTTCCTTTGCTGGCTCCTGAGTGGGGGTGAGGGG
>SJYT01079897.1:96520-114138 GCA_006410635.1 Cephalophus harveyi | reverse complement strand
CCATTATAGTTTGATTCAACACCTATTTTTTAAATCACAAATTAAGTCTAAAGTTCACCCTGATTCTTTTTTAAAATTTATTTTTAAGGTGAGGAACAGTACATTGTCTTCTATTATTCCATTTCTAACTCAGTTGCTTTAATTTTATGGAAGCTTTCAAGTCAAAAGTCCTTTAGTGTTGACTTTTTTTTCAGATTTTTTATTTATTTATTTTTCTTTTTTTTTTCTTTTTTTTATTTTTACTTTATTTTACTTTACAATACCGTATTGGTTTTGCCATACATTGACATGAATCCACCATGGGTGTATATTAGCTCCCAATCCCGAATCCTCCTCCCACCTCCCACCCCACATCATCTCTCTGGCTCATCCCTGTGCACCAGCTCCAAGCATCCTGTATCCTGTATCGAACATAGGCTTGTGCTTCGTTCTTACATGTTAGTTTACATGTTTCAATGCCATTCTCCCAAATCAGATTTTTTAAAAATTTTACTTTATTTTACTTTACAATACTGTATTGGTTTTGCCATACATCAACATGAATCCACCACGTGTTCCCAATCCTGAACCCCCCTCCCTCCCCATACCATCTCTCTGGGTCATCTCAATGCAAAAACTACCTAATTTATCAGAAAGGTGCTATGCTGATTCTTTTCATATTTCCATTTAATTCTGTTTCTTTGCCTTTGTGAATTTACATATAAAAGGCAGGAGAGGACCCAACCTGAACAGCCTTTTCTAAACTCTCTTTGGCTCCTCCTGACCATCCCCTTGCCCTTCTGGTTTCTCTCCTATCACAAGAAGTTCCAGTTTGGATCTGCTTCTAATTTTCCTTTCTTCTTAGCTAATTTCATAGCATTCTTCCAATGCTTTGATCCCTGAGCTGTTAGTCTTCTCTTCTTTTGAGCCTGCTATATATCCTGCCCATGAGAGAGCCCTTCTTTAAGCCTCACAAGGCCTTTTTCATGTGACTTATCTCTAGCCAGAAGAAGTGAAGTGTCAGACCAAGTCACGTAAGCTCCATACACGTCATATGTGGTTAGTACTTCTCTCCACTCAACTTCTTCACTTCCCACAGCCCTGGTTTCCTTTCCTTTGAAGTCCTGCATGCTTGAAAATATTCTCTCTAGAAAGATTCTAGCTGATTGTAAACCCATTTCCTAAAAGGTATTTATATTTTCACTTTGTTTATTGTATTAAAACACAAGGCACCTAGATTTCTGCACAGTATCCTTCCTAGTGACCACTTGTTCAAGCATCTAATTTTTGTTAGAAGATTCAGTGAAGTGGTGATTTTAATGTGGTTTATACCATGTTAAAAAGTGAACTGGTCACTTTAAATTTAAGCTTGAGATTGACCTTGGGTGGCCTCGGCCTACAACAGCTTGGAGTGGGGCTTGAGTTCCCAGAAAGAGATTGAGGCTGGGTTGAGGAGAAGAGAACATCAGATCTTAGCCACTAGACAAGTGGTCAGTGATAAGGGCCCTGTCCCTTTGGCTTTGCAGAAAAGAATCAGCACAAAGAAGGAAAGTAGTAAACCAAGTAAAGTATTTATTAAGAGGAGAAGAGGACAGGACCTGTGGATATACACACAGGCAGACTCAGAGTTCCTGGGTCACACCCTTGTAGCTGTTTGAATTACTTTTACTGGGTATTTCTTCCAAGTTTCCTTTGGCCAATCTTTTTGATTTGCCTGGTTCACAGTCCATATTTCATATGTCTTAGGATCCTCCCATGTTAGTGCACACATCTCTTAGCCAAGATAGAGTTTACTGAAAAGGCATCTGGGTGGAACTTCCCTTGGCATAACTGCTCTTTGGCCTCCAAGGAGTCTTTCTGCACATGTGTAGTCAAGGAGGTCTCCTGACTTCAAGAATGAAAAATATGTGGTCTAGGTGGGGCCCAGCCTCCTCCTTTAATTGTCCTGCTATTCTTGACTTGGAGTTTCAATCCGCAGGGAATGAATCCCAAAAAGCTTTACCATGGAGAGAGGGAAGAGGCTCATCTACCTCCTGCCTCAAGATGAACATGAGATCACATTCTGATCTTAAAATTATCTCCTGGAATAGGGCCAGTGTGTATTTATTTACAGGTCTGTAGAGTGACTTGTGTTTTTATTATGCTAACAAAGAGGCTGAGGAAGTGAAAAATCATTTGTTAGAGGCTTGCCCTTCAGCTCCATTTTTGCTCTGGCCCTGTATATGATGTATGAAACTTCGCCAATCATTTGAAATACTGGCTTTGTAACTTTACCAGTATAGATTTCCTCCTGGAAGGCATGCACACCTATTTGGGTAAGGATCTCATCTTAGGAAAGGGATTTCTACCCACCACTCTCTGCAGAGTATCCTGGGCTTCTTTGTTTCTTAGAGTATACACAGCAGGGTTGGTAAAGGTGTTATGACAGTGTAGGTCACTGAGATCAGTTGATCCTGATCCTTGGTGTTCTCTGACTTGGGTTTGAAGTAGGCAATGGAGGAACAGCCACAGTGGACAACCACAGTGAGGTGGGAGGTGCAGGTGGCAAACGCCTTCTTCCAGCAATGAGGCAATCTTGAGAATAGTGGAGATAATGAAGATATAGGAGATGAAGAGGAAGGTGGCAGGGCCTGTGATGGCCAAGAGACTAATAATTAAGGTCAGGATATCATTGATGATTGGGGTAGCACAGGCCAGGTTCAACACAGGTCGAACATCAAGGAAGAAATGCCCAATCAGTGCCTTGCAAAAGGGCAATCTGGAAAGAGCCACAGCCTGAACCAGTGAGAGTGAGAACCCCGTGGCACTGACAGAGAATGCCAGCATGGCACAGACCCTCCAGTTCATGATGACTGAGTAATGAAGTGGGTTACAGATAGCCACATAGCGACTATACCCCATTACTGCCAACAAGAGGCAGTTGTGATGGCAAAGCCAAGAAAGAAAAAAAGCTGAGTCCCACAGCCCTCCAGAGATATGGATGGGCTCAGATCTACAAGGCTGAAAGGCATGTGTGGGATGATGACAAGGGAGTAGAAAATCTCTGATGTAGACAGGACACTTAGAAGTACATGGGTGTGTGGAGGTGATGGTCTTTATGGATAGCAGTCACAGTGATGGGATTACCAGCCAGAGTTAGAATGTACAGGATGAGAAACACCATGAAGAGCACAGCTGATGTTTTTGGAAGTTGGAGAAACCTTGGAAAATAAACTGTCTTATCTCTGTGTGGTTGGCTGTCTTCATTGGAGATCTCAGGGCAGAAAAACAAAGAGAAAGTCAGCACCATCTCCTGGTGCTGCCCTACCCTCTGGTGACCACACATTCAATACCACAAAGATTCAGTTCAAAATTTCATGAATCAACTGCCTTTCCCAGAGATGTGGCAGACTAGGTTCTAGAACTGGAATAAGAGATATAGAAAATTTGTGCAACATTATTTAAAAACCTGAGGCAAAGCTTTCTTTTCAGGTACTCCTGGGTCATTAAAAAAAATGATAACCTATGTATGGCCCATGAAATTGGTCTCAAAATTTTCTTAAAACTATATTTTCTGTAGACCACAGTCTCAGCCCACAATGTAATTAACCAATTAATTGGTTATTTACCAATAACAATTTACAACATTCAAGGATAAGCTAATTTCAATCTTAAGACTGAAATAGTTTAAACTATTATGGGTAGTAAAAAAAGAAGAGGTAGGGGAGCAAAATTTGCCACCCCCAAGATATGTCTCTTTAGCAGGAAGATTAATTTAGGCTGGTTATTTTTAAGGTCCAAAGACTCAGGAAGAATCTTTGACCTTCCCCCTAAATGCCTAAAAGTTTGTAGATGGAATGCTTGTTCCAGGAAGAGAGCCATCTCTATAGATAACTGTGGTATGAACCAGATATGGTAGGTAGAGAGAAATCTAGCAAAGTCAACTCATTAAAATTTCTCTGTCCCATTGTTTCTGCCTGGCCCAGCAAACATTTGTTTATCAAACATTTGCTTTTCTTGTGAACTGTGGATTTTCTTTTTCCTCTTGGAAGTCCCAAATCACTACCTCCAACATCCTCTTTTTTTCTTTAGCTGAACATGATATTCAAGGTGAGGGTTTCAGTCATTTTGGTGAGTTATTCAATCTTCCTGAATCTCTCACATATGTACTTGTTATTTAACTTTTGTTTGATTTTTCTCTCACTAATATGTCTCAGGTCAATTTAACTCTTAGACCAGTCAGAAGAAACTAGAAGGGTAGAATAAAATTTCTCTCTCCCTAATGAGGGAATGGAGAAGGAAATGGCAACCCACTCCAGTGTTCTTGCCTGGAGAATCCCAGGGACGGGGGAGCCTGATGGGCTGCCGTCTCTGGGGTCGCACAGAGTCGGACACGACTGAAGCGACTTAGCAGCAGCAGCAGCAGCAATGAGGGAATACTCCTAACCCCATTTTATGAAGTTGGAATTATCTTGATACCAAATTTATCAGGGCAATCTCACTCATAGAAATAGATGCAAAACTGTCAAGCAAAATGTCACCAGGCCAAATTCAACCATGTATAAAATGGGTATATGACCAAGCTGGTTTTATTTTAGGATGCTAAGCTTGTTTAACATTAAACAGCCCATTTATATTTTTCCTCAAATGAATTGTTTAAAGGAAAAGAGACATGACTATTTCAGTAGCTGCCAAAAAAGCATTTTTAAAATTCAGAGTCTACTTATAAGAACCCTTAGTAAACAAAGAATAAAAGATTTTTTTTTAACTGATAAAGCATATGTACAACAATTCTTCAGCCAGCATATACTTAAAGGTGAAATACTGAAGGATTCTTTTTAAGATTAAGAACAAGATAAAGGTGATTGCTTTATCTACTTCTATTCAGCATTGAAAATTGAATATTCTAGTTAGCCCAGTAAGGCAAGAAAAAAAGAATTAAAGATACAAGAATTGAGAATAAAGAAATTCTTTGTAGATGATATGATCATGAACATAGAAAATCCAAGAGAAGCTACTGATAAACTATTAGAATTATTAACAGAGTCTAACAAACTTTCTGGTACAAAATTTATATATAAAAATTCATCACATTTCTGTACTTAAATTGGTAGAAAATTAAATTTAAAAGAGCTATCATTTATGGTATCTTAAAAATAGAAAACACCTAGGAATAAAGACCTTTATTAAGAAAATTATAAAACTTTAATAATAAACACTAAAGATGACTGAAATGAATGAAGCAGTACACCATGTTATGAATTGCAAGATCTAATATTACAAAGATTTCAATTGATCAAAGCTCCTGTGCAACTCAATCAGAATCCCAAATGGATTGTTTTTGGTTCATTGGTTGCCAGATTGACAACTGATACTAAAATTTATATGGAAGTACAAAAGGAAGCCAAAAGACTCTTAAAGAAGAAAAGCAAGAGTAGAGGGTTTGCCTTTCAAATACTGTTGCTTATCCTAAGGCTATAGGAATTAAGAAGATGTGGTATTATTACAGGGATAAGCAATCACACCAATGGGGGGAAAAATTGAGCTCTGAAATACAGAAACTATTCGCACCAGGGCTGGCTTTGCAGACTGGTGGAAAGCACAGAGTCATCAATTAATAGTCCTGGAATAGTTGGTTTACTCATATGCAAAAAACTGAAATTAGATGAGCTTACACCATTAAAGAGGAGGGCATGGTAACCCACTCCAGTATTCTTGCCTGGAGAATCCCACAGGCAAAGGAGCCTGGCAGGCTACAGTCCATTCTCTGTCTCTTATACACATCTATTTCTGTACTTAAATTGGTAGAAAATTAAATTTAAAAGAGCTATCATTTATGGTAGCTTAAAAATAGAAAACACCTAGGAATAAAGACCTTTATTAAGAAAATTATAAAACTTTAATAATAAACACTAAAGATGACTGAAATGAATGAAGCAGTACACCATGTTATGAATTGCAAGATCTAATATTACAAAGATTTCAATTGATCAAAGCTCCTGTGCAACTCAGTCAGAATCCCAAATGGATTGTTTTTGGTTCATTGGTTGCCAGATTGACAACTGATACTAAAATTTATATGGAAGTACAAAAGGAAGCCAAAAGACTCTTAAAGAAGAAAAGCAAGAGTAGAGGGTTTGCCTTTCAAATACTGTTGCTTATCCTAAGGCTATAGGAATTAAGAAGATGTGGTATTATTACAGGGATAAGCAATCACACCAATGGGGGGAAAAATTGAGCTCTGAAATACAGAAACTATTCGCACCAGGGCTGGCTTTGCAGACTGGTGGAAAGCACAGAGTCATCAATTAATAGTCCTGGAATAGTTGGTTTACTCATATGCAAAAAACTGAAATTAGATGAGCTTACACCATTAAAGAGGAGGGCATGGTAACCCACTCCAGTATTCTTGCCTGGAGAATCCCACAGGCAAAGGAGCCTGGCAGGCTACAGTCCACAGCGTCACAAAGATGCTATGGCTGAAGCGACAGCACGCACACCATTAAAGGGCTTCCCAGGTGGCTCAATGGTAAAGACCCCGTCTGCCAATGCAGGAGACACAGGATATGCAGGTTCAATCCCTGGATTGGGAAGATCCCCTGGAGAAAGAAATGGCAACTCACTCTAGTATTCTTGCCTGGAGAATCCCATAGACAGAGGAGCCTAGCAGGCTATAGTCCATAGGATCACAAAGAGTCAGACATGATTGAGCAGCTGAGCACCAGCACACACAGCTTTAAAAAAAAAAATTGGTTTCAGATGTATTAAAATGCAAAAACAAACAGAACATCCTATGAAATGTCTAGAAGATAATAGAATATTTTTAAAATTTGGGATAGTGAAAAATACAAAACAGAAAAAAAAATAATGATAAATTTTATCCCATGAAAAATTAACTCCTATTTTTCAAAAATAAATCACAAGAAAAGGAAAAGGTAGAAACAGGAAAAACATCGGAAACAACCTAGATGTCCATCAGCAGATGAATGGATAAGAAAGCTGTGGTACATATACACAATGGAGTATTACTCAGCCATTAAAAAGAATTCATTTGAATCAGTTCTAATGAGATGGATGAAACTGGAACCTATTATACAGAGTGAAGTAAGCCAGAAAGAAAAACACCAATACAGTATACTGACACATATATATGGAATTTAGAAAGATGGTAATGATGACCCTGTATGTGAGACAGCAAAAGAGACACAGATGTATAGAAAGGACTTTTGGACTCTGTGGGAGAGGGAGAGGGTGGGATGATTTGGGAGAATGGCATTGAAACGTGTATACTATCATGTAAGAACGAAGCACCAGCCTATGTTCGATACAGGATACAGGATGCTTGGGGCTGGTGCACGGGGATGATCCAGAGAGATGATATGGGGTGGGAGGTGGGAGGGGGATTCAGGATTGGGAGCTAATATACACCCATGGTGGATTCATGTCAATGTATGGCAAAACCAATACGGTATTGTAAAGTAAAATAAAGTAAAAAAAAATTAATTAATTAATTTAAAAAATAAATTAATTAATTAAAAAAAAAACAGATAAAATACTAGCACCTGGAACTTCTAAAATTCAGAAGGAGAAGATTAGCTTAATATAATAATAGATTAAAAAAGAAAACAATGGGGATTTTATATGAGGAAACACAGTTAGCATGTGAACAGATTTTTAATATTGTTAATAGCCAGAGAACATAAGACCATAGACTACAAGTTGAGACCACAGCCCATTTCATACATATCAGATTACAAAACATCAAAACTATCACAGATACAGTGCAATGGAAACTCTGGTTCCCTAATAAAAGGAATGTAAATTGATAAAAATTGATAAAATTATTTGGAAAAACAGATATTACCTGTCAGAGCTGAAAATGAACATATCCTATGCAATTCTATCATTAGATATTTAGCCCAGAAAAGCTAAAGAGTCACAAGCAAGAAGATTATAGCAAGTTTGTTTATCATTGAAAAATGAAACTGAAACAAACCAAGTATTTTCAAAAGCAGAAAGAATATTTAAATTGGAGTAAATTCTTACAATGAAGGATTATAGAACAGTGAATGAATTAGTTGTGAAACAGGGGTGGGCAAACTACAGCCCACAGGTCAGCTGTTTTTGTAAGTAAGGCTTTATTGGAACACAGTCACACCCATTTTTATGTATTATGTATGACTGCTTTTGCACGAACATAGTAGAGTTAAACAGAGGCAATAAAGATCGCCTGGCCTACACAGACTAAAAAGAGGCAACAAAGATTGTATGGCTTACACAGTCTAAAATATTTACTAGCTGATCCTTTACAGAAAAAGTTTGCTGGCTCCTTAAAGGGACAAATTACATTTTCACAAATCAACGTAGATGAATCTCAAATCATAACGTTGAATAATAGAAGCTAACCAAAGTTTGTATACATATATTTGTGTGTGTTAATTCCATTTATTGGGCTTCCCCAGTAGCTCAGCAGTAAGGAAACTGCCTGCCAGTGCAGAAGACATAAAAGGCACAGGTTTGATTCCCTGGGACTGGAAGATCCCCTGGAGGAGGGCATGGCAACCCACTCCAATATTCTTGCCTGGAGAATCCCATGAACCTCCAGAGAATCCTGGCAGGCTCCAGTCCATAGGGTTGTAAAGACACAGACACAACTGAAGTGACTTAGCATACACGCATACATTCTATTTATTTAATTTTCCAAAGAAGGCAAGATTAAATAATATATCATTTAGAAATAATAATAAGTTCTTCAAAGCAGTATGTTTTTTAAAAACATGAGAAATTTAAAATATGGAAATTCCTTAACCTAAAGTTCATGATAGTGACTATTTGGCACATATTGAAGTATTTGAAAGGAGCATATGTGAGACTTCTGGTTTTATGGTGACTTTCTGTTTCTTAGCTTAGGCAGAGGGTACCTAGGTGTTTGTTTTATTATTTTTCTTAAAATGTGCATTTGTTTTGTATGCTCTTTTTAATGCATACCATACTTTACAATAAAAATTTTAGTGTTATGCCTCAAATGTTCATGATATTGTTAAATGGAAGAAATATCAAAATAGTAAAGGTCATGTGATCCCTATATTGTAATGAAAAGCAAAGATATATACCCACATAAATGTGGATACATATGTATATACAAAAGATTTAGAAAACAGAAATGATTATATGTGATATTTATAAACATAAACTAATACTAGTATAATATTTTTAAACTATCCATATATTGCACAGCTCTTAAATTATGCATCAGAAAATTTTTTAATTCAATGGAAAATGATGGTTGAAAAGCAGGATATGATATGGTACATACAGAATTATCTCAACTAATCAAAAGTATAGAATACAGAGAAAGCTAAATGGAAATCATCTAAATGTTAGTAGTACACAATTCTGCATGGTATAACTCTTGGTATAAATTTCTACTGTCTCTTGAATTTTGCAAAGTGTCCATGATAAATATGTACTATGTAGGCAGTGGGTGGAGGATAAGTTCAATTCTTTAAACTTGAGGTTATTCTTATCACCATCTTTTCATCTAAATATCCCTCCGGTCTTAGTTCTGTTGGCGTTTTTCATTCTCATGTGATGGCGCTTATCACATTTAGTTGAAATTATTTATCTAATTTTTGAATTATATTGTAGGCCTTTTTATGACAAGGATAATGAAAGTGTTGAAAGTGTTGCTGATTCAGTCATGTCTGACTCCTTGCAGTCCCATAGCCTATTGCCCTCCCAGGCTCCTTTGCCCATGGAATTTTCCAGGCAAGAATACTGGAGTGGGTTGCCATTTCCTCCTCCAAGCAATCTTCCAGACCCAGGAATTGAACATGTGTCTCTTATGTCTCTTGCATTGGCAGGTGGGTTCTTTACCACTCGTGTCACCTGGGAAGCCTCTTATAGCAGAGATCATACTTAGTCATTTCCATATACCCAGAACCTAGCCTAATATTTGCCCTCTCTTAAGCTTTTGATAACTATGTGAACCAATAATTGAAGTAATACTCTTGAGGTACATCTAGTCTGGGGAAGGAGACCCATACTTTTGCCAGATATATACAGCAGCACTGCCTTGGGCACATGGAAACTAGGACAAAGTATTGCAGTCAAAATCTAGACTTAGCCCCATTGAAAGTGAAAGTGAAGCTGCTCAGTCGTGTCCGACTCTTTTCGACCCCATAGACTGTAGCCTACCAGGCTCCTCTGTCCATGGGATTTTCCAGGCAATAGTACTGGAGTGGATTGCCATTTCCTTCTCCAGGGGATCTTCCCATCAAGCAGTAAAAATTGAGAAAATGTCAGAGAAAAAAAGACATGAATGAACAATACAGGAAAAAATGAAAAACCATTATTATTAAGAAGGTGCTGGTTTAGTTGCTAAGTCATGTCTGACTCTTGTGACCCCATAGACTGTAGCCTGCCAGGCTCCTCTGTCCATGGGACTCTCCAGGCAAGAATTCTAGAGTGGATTGCCATTTCCTTCTCCAGGGGATCTTCCCAACCCAGGAATCAAACCCTAGTATCCTGCATTGTAGGCAGATTCTTTATCGACTGAGCTACGAGGGAATTTCCATCATTAAGAAGGGACATAGATAATTCATCTGGGATTAGTTTTCCAATACTTAATCTAACTTTTGGTGAACAGCTCTTTCTCCAAAAATATGGTAGAAAATTATAGGAATTTTGGCCATTTTACAGTTTCCTTTATTCTTCAAAGTAATGAAACATCTACTGCTCAAAAATAAATATGTTGTAGAAATGTGATGATGCTTGGTTCCAAAAAGGATAAAAGTGTTGTCTAATATCACATATTTGGTTCATGGCAGAGAAGACTTGGGAACCCAGCTCTTTTTAGCTTATACTCTGAGTTCTCTGTTCTTGAAAGTTCTCAATACTGGAGGGAAGATGATGTCCTTTCCGTCTCAGCTGAGATCTGATACATGTAACACTGATAGACAGAAGCTGATGATCCTTCTCTAGGAAGATATTAAAAAGCAGAGGAAACCACTTTATCTTCTTCTGGGTTGCTTTGATATCTCTGTGCAGAGACAAGGATATGGGTTGATATGTATTACCCAATTTCCTGTTAGTTTCTAACACAGCGACTAGTGTCTAGTAGTAGGCCAAGTCTCAGAAGAAAACTGTATTTCTTCTGCTGCAAGACTAGCATCTATCTGTCTAGAAACTCCAGCTCCAGCCCCATTCACATCCATGTCCACACCACACACACACACATATACACACCACCACACACACACAGATTATGTAAAGCATATTTCTCTGGAAGTAGCCATCTGGATGCCCCTGTGTTACATTGCTGGATGGAAGCAGAGCAGGGATTGAGCCTAACTGAGCCTAACCCAAGACTGAGCAAAATAAGTAAGGGAAGTCAAAACAACATATAGACCTCAAGCGCTGATGGAACAATAAAGTTGGCCCTTAGACTCTGAATGTTTGAGTTAATTTGTAAATGCAAAAACAACACTTGATTAAAATATAGTATATATTGTCCTCTTAAGACAGTCTGCACAACTTAAAGCTTAGAAATTATCCTACAAGGAAATAAAATACGTACTCCTATTTTAAAGATGGACTACTTGAAACTTGGAAATATTAACTACTTGTCAGACTCATATATCTAGTAACTGGTAAGACCAGGTGTGAAACACAGTATATGTGACTCCAGATTCTACATGCCTTCACTGAATCAAAACTTTGCTGATTGAATATTCAGGAGTGAGGTGCAGGTTAGAGGAGAAGACAACAGCTGTATGAAAAATGTCTGACCCTCAGTCTTATTTACTCGAAAGATAATAGGCACTTCAGTGGTAGATGAAAACTCTGGCATTATGGAGGTTTTCCAATTTACTATCTCTCCCTCCATAGTTTTAAACAGACTCTTCCATTATTTAAAAATAAAACTTATGACGATATTCTATTCCACTTTATAGACACTTGGTCTCAAAAAGATCATCACGCAAAACACAGGCAAAGTATGAAACTCTAAGTTTAAGAAAATCTTCAGAAAACCAGAATGAGAAAAGAAAGAAACAGAAAATTTAAAACCTCTTTTTTTTCCTACCAGCCACCACTTACTTCTTGCACAGTTGGCAAAGGATATGAGAGAAGTTCTTTTAGTGGTTGTGCATCTGAACTTAAAAAAAAAAAAAAAGAACAAAGATAAGACTCTCTCCAAGAGGCCTATACAGGGTACAGGGAGGCAGGAGGGAGAGGGGTTCAGGATGGGGAACATGTGTATACCTGTGGCGGATTCATGTTGATGTATGGCAAAACCAATACAATATTGTAAAGTAATTAGACGGCAATTAAAATAAATGAATTTATATTAAAAAAAATTGAAAACCCCAGACAAAATTTCAGCATTTCCTGAATGTCAGAGGTATGGGGACCAACTTAAGGCCAGAGCATTGCATCCTCTGGCCTGGGAGATCTTCTTGCAGAGAGGAAGCCTCTTGAAACCCCCAATATGGGAGCTCTGCTTATTCCCAGAAGAGAACCAGATCCATCTAAGACTCTAGGGACTTCCTCTTGAGAATCATTCCAGGGCACAAGGGGTAGCAAAGAAAGAGCTTGAGTCTCTGTCCCAGGGGCTTGATTAGGAACTTGAGCAATTAGTAGGACAAAATACTGCCTTTGGCTACTGACTCACAAGAGCAGTTTGCATTGTAGAAACTGAAATGAGTTTTGTTTTAAAAAAAATGACAAACCAAAACAGTGAACCCGGAGGGGACATGCAAAATAAAACACATGTCAGTTATTCTATGCCTGAGGATTGTTTCTTCATTTAACGAAGCAATAACTATTAATGAGCAACTATTTATGCTGCATGTAGTATGCTGAGTATTGGAGGTGCAAGCATGACAAAACCCACCATTGCGTTTGCTCTCATAGAGCTTATCAAAGAGGGAGGCATATTGAGTTGTGAAAGTGAAAAGTGAATTCGCTCAGTCGTGTCTGACTCTTTGCGACCCCATGGACACCAGGATTTTCCGTCCATGGGATTTCCTAGGCAAGAGTACTGGAGTGGGCTGCCATTTCCTTCTCCAGAGAATCTTCCCGACCCAGGGATCAAACCCAGGTCTCCCACATTGTAGACAGATGCTTTACCGTTTGAGCCACCAAGGAAGTCCATATATTGAGCTGTAGCTAATCCATTGGGTATCTTTTGTGTGAATTAGGAAAAAAAAAAGCTTGTTTGGATAGATGCAACCCATGTGCACACACAGAGAGTAGACAATATATTTGTGTAATTAGTAAAAGAGCATAACTTCAATGGATGTTTGGGGCTCTATACCAGGATGTATATATCACCGGGAGGCAGTGAAAGATAGGGAAACCTGGTGTGCTCCAGTCCACGGGGTCGCAAAGAGTTGGACATGACTTAGCGATTGAACAACAACCAGGATGTATGACTTGTCAAGTGGACTGTGGGCTGGATTTTATCCTTCATTCTCCTCCTTGATTATGTATCCCTGTGCAGTGCACAGCTTGCACACTAGGCAGGTTTCAAACAAATAGTCTCACAAATGAGTACTGTAGTACAAGCAAAAATAAATGCTATAAGGAAAAAATGCAGAATTTTTCTTTAAGAATTTATTATTTACTTGCTTATTTATTTTTGGCTGTGCTGGGTCTTTGTTGCTGCTCACTACTTTCTCTAGTTGCAGTGAAGTGTGGTGTTGGATAAGACTCTTCAGAGTCCCTTGGACAGCAAGGAGAGCAAATCAGTCAATCCTAAAGGAAATCAACCCTGAATATTCATTGGATGGACTGATGCTGAAGCTGAAGTTCCAATACTTTGGCCACCTGACACAAAGAACCGACTCGCTGGAAAAGACCCTGAAAAGGGAAAGATTTGAGTGCAGGGAGGGAAGGGGGCAACAGAGGATGAGATGGTTGGATGGCATCACTGACTCAATGGACATGAGTTTGAACAAGCTCCAGGAAATGGTGAATGACAGGGAAGCCTGGTGTGCTGCAGTCCATGAGGTCACAAAGAGTTGGATAGGACTTAGCAACTGAACAATAACAACATGATTTTCACATTAAGTTGTGTTAGCTATCGAAGGGATAATGTCAGTTCAGAGATAGCGTCCAGTATTCTCCCTAAAATATATCTCTTATATTCAGTCACCATGGCAAAGAGATGCAGGTTCTTAAAAGAAGAAAGGGAAGGCTACAGAGTGGTGAGAACATGCTTTATAAATATATTCAAAGAATTAAAGGACATGGGCTTCCCTGGGCAATTAGCAGTAAAGAATCTGCCTGACAATGCAGGAGACGCAGGTTTGATCCGTAGGTCAGGAAGATCCCCTGGAGAAGGAAATGGCAACCCACTCTAGTATACTTGCCTAGAAAATTCCATGGACAGAGGAGCTTGGCAGGCTGTGGCCCATGGGATCACAAAAGAGTTGGACGACTCAGCAACTAAACAACAAATGTTTAAAGAATTAAAAGAAAAATAGGGCATGAGTCCACAATTAGTAAATCTCAAAAGAGAAATAAATGCAATAAAAAAGAAGCAAATGCCAATTCTAGAGATGACTATAATAACTGAAAGGATGATCCAGAGATTTGAGATGGCAGGAGCAGGATCAATGAACTTGAAAATCAATCAAAAGAAATTATCCAATCTAAAGAACAGAAAAACAGAAAAATAAAGAAAGATGAATACTCTCAGAAACCTGTAGGGGGAAAAAAAGCAAACTTTCCAACATAGGTGTAGTGGGATTCTTTGAAAAATAGAAATAAAAGGGCAGAAAAAAATCTGAATATATAATGACTAAAACCTGCTCAAATTTGATGGAAAGCATTAACTCAAGAGATTCAGTAAGCTCAATAATTCTTGAGTAAGGTAAATGCAAGCAACGTGATGGACATAGATTTGAGTAGGCTCCGGGAGTTGGTGATGGACAGGGAAGCCTGGCGTGCTACAGTCCATGAGGTTGCAGGGAGTTGGACGCAACTGAGCGACTGAATTGAACTGAAGGTAAACGCAAAGACACTTATATGTAGGCATTCCAGAGTCAAACTTCTGAAAGCCAAATACAAAGACAAAATCTTGAAAACAGCCAGACAAAAGTGAATCATCACATACATTTAAAATAAAACACTTTGCCTAGCAACAATATCCTTCAAAAACAATATCCTACAAAAATAAAGGTGAACTCAGTAAACAAAGATTGCCATACAACAAATACAAGAGGAAGTTCTTCAAGCTGAAAGGAAATGGCAATTTAACATATATCCATGTTATATGTTATATGGATATATCCAGCTTGTAGCCACAGGGAAGAATGAAGAAAACCAGAAGCATTACCTATGTAACACATGTCGGTAATTATAAAGGACTGTGTGTGTGCATGTGCTATTTATATATCTGCATTTCTGTGTTCTTCTTTTAGTTTCTTTAAAAAAAAAAACACACAGAAAACCACTTAAAACAGTTATTTAATTATAATAGTATATTTTTAGATTTATAGAAAATAAATTTGTAATATATATGATAATAGCACAAAGGACGGAGAAGGCAATAGCAAGCCACTCCAGTACTCTTGCCTAGAAAATCCCATGGATGGAGGAGCCTGGTGGGCTGCAGTCCATGGGGTCGCTAGAAGTTGGATGCGACTGAGCGACTTCACTTTCACTTTTCGCTTTCACACAATGGAGAAGGAAATGGCAACCCACTCCAGTGTTCTTGCCTGGAGAATCCCAGGGACAGGGGAGCCTGTTGGGCTCCTGTCTATGGGGTCGCACAGAGTCGGACACGACTGAAGCGACTTAGCAGCAGCAGCAGCAGCACAAAGGAGAGAGAGGAGGAAATAGATATACTGAGGTTAAATTGTTATATGTCATTGAAATCAAATCAGGATTAACCTGAACTAGACTTTGATATTTAAATATGCATAGAAAAACTGCTTTAAATAAATTAATTTAAAAAAATCTATATAAAATCAACAGGGGGATTAATATGATACAATAAAAAAATTGAACAGAGAAGGCAGTAAAAAGGAAACAGGAATGAAAAAGACATGCAACGTAGAAAACAAACAGTAAAATTATATCATTAATTACATTAAAAAATGAATGCATTAAGTCCTCTGATCAAAGGGAAAACTGCCATATTGGATTTAAGAAAGCAAGATCCAGCCATGTGCTGTCCATAGGAGATACACTGTAGAACCAAAGATACAAATACTCTGAGGTTGCAAATGGTCCTACCATGGAAACAGAAGGCATGAGAACTATAGTGGCTATGCTGATTTCAAACAGCATGAAACTTTCTGATAAAGAATATTACAAGAAACAGAGAAATATGTTTAATTATGATAAAAGTGTCAATATGTTAGGAAGATATGAAATTATACACGTGTATGTGCTTGACCATAGAGTCCCAAAGCCCATGAAGCAAAAGTGACAGAATGAAAAGGAGAAATAGACAATTTGACAATTATGCTTGGAGAATTTAATAATTCAATTTCAATAATTTATAATACAACTGGTCAGAGAAAATGTAAGGATATAGAATACTTGAACAACACTATCATCAACCACCTTGTCCTAACATTTATGTAAATTCTAGACTCTGTGTCAGGCCACAAAAGAAGTCTCAAGGGACTTCCCTGGCAATCTAGTGGTTAAGACTCTGTGTTCCACTGCAGGGAGTTGGGTTTAATCTGTGGTTATGAAACTACTCACAAACCATGTGGTGTGGCAAAAAAAGTTCCAAAACAACAACAACAAAAGTCACCAAAATTTTTAAAAATTGAAATCTTCTTTGACTAATATTAACACAAAACAATAATCTCCTAATAAATGTTGTTTGTATTATATATATTTTTCATTCTTTTGTTTTTTCAGTTCTATATTCTGATAATTAAGATANTTTGCTCATCTATTTCCCATGAAGTGATGGGACCAGATGCCATGATCTTAGTTTTCTGAATGTTGAACTTTAAGCCAACTTTTTCACTCTTTTCTTTCACTTTCATCAAGAGGCTCTTTAGTTCTTCTTTACTTTCTGCCATAAGGGTGGTGTCATCTGCATATCTGAGGTTATTGATATTTCTCCCGGCAACCTTGATTCCAGCTTATGCTTCCTCCAGCCTAGCATTTCTCTGCATATAAGTTAAATAAGCAGGGTGACAATATACAGCCTTGATGTACTCCTTTCCCTATTTGGAACCAGTCTGTTGTTCCATGTCCAGTTCTAACTGTTGCTTCCTGACCTGCATATAGATTTCTCAAGAGGCAGGTCAGCTGGTCTGGTGTTCCCATCTCTTTCAGAAATGCAGGATACCCAGGTTCAATCTTCCCTGAGTCAGGAAGATTCCCTCGAGAATGAAATGGCAACCCATTCCAGTATTCTTGCCTAGGAAATCTCACTGGACAGAGGAACTGGTGGGCTACGGTTCTTGAAGTTTCAAAAGAGTCAGATATGTCTTAGCAACTAAACAACAACAGTAAAGTGGTTATTTTAGAATTACATTTTAAGGACAATGAAAATACTATATGAAGTCTGAATTTAATATCATTTTCATGTTACTGTTGTATAGTTTAATTCTATAAATATTTAAAAATTCATAATATGTTAATTCATGATTGTACAATATTAAGTACAATATCAACTTATACTT
>SJYT01079897.1:48078-96313 GCA_006410635.1 Cephalophus harveyi | reverse complement strand
ACTTGCCCATGCATTTATCTTTTCTATAATTTTTAAATTCATTTTTGTTATTTTTCATTTTTGTTTCCATCTAGGATGTATTTTCCTTCTACCTGAAGAACTCTTTTTATATTTCCTTAATGCAAGTCTGATGATGAATTCTCTCACTTTTTTTCATCTAAAAATGTATTTTAAAAATTTTTTTAATGATAGAGATTTTCTCTGAGTATAGAGTTCTAGTTTGGCAGCTATTTTATTTCAGCACCCTTAAGGTGCTCTTCCAGTGATTTGTGTTTTCCATTATTGCTACTAAGAAATCATTTAATAGTCTTATTGTTATTCTTTGAAAATAATGTATCTTTTTTTCTTCTAGCTACTTTAAAAACTTTTAATTTTTATTTTTCAGTTGTTTTACATAACATTCCTACATGCATTTTGTGTGTAGGTGTATGTGTGTATATCCTGTATCTGGTTCAAAGTGATTTTCAAATCTGCATCTGATGTTTTCCTCAGGTTTGGAAAACATATGGCTATTATTTCTTCATATATTGCTATTGATACATTCTATCTCTTCTGTCTATGTGGAACTTCAATTACACATATGCTTAACCTTTTGACTGGGTTCCATATGCCTCATATGCTCCTCCAGGCTCATATAGCTGTTAGCAGAATTTATTCCTTCTGGATATAGGACTGAGGTTGTGTTTTCTGAGCAGCTGCCAGCTGACATTGCTCTGTTCCTAGAGGTTGGCCACGTTCTCTGCCAAATGGTCTTCTTATAAGCTCTTTCAAAATTTGACAGCTTGCTTCTTCAGAGCCAGCAAGGAAAGATTTCTTGATCCTTTTTGTTGAGATGAATTTTTAAAGATGAGTGTGACATGACTGTGACATCCATCACCTATGTTTTATTCTGTTTTGTAGAGGCAAGTCACAGTTCTGCCCACATTCAAGGAGAGAGGATTATACATGGATGTGGCTCACTGAGAGTCACCTTCGATGCATCTGCTATTATATATTTATCTTAAAGTTGTGTCTAATAATTTTAATACAGTGATTTTTATGGGTCTGTTTCAGTCAAGTGCTTGTTTTCTCTTTTTTGGAAATTTTCTTGCTCTTTAGCTTTTCAGTCTTTTCTCCTGGTATGTTTGGTGTATTTTTTATCACATCCTGGACACGCTATATCATTTGTAGATGTAAAAATCATTATACAGCCTGTGGACTATGTAAAAACCACTGGTTGGCTCATCGGTAAGTAGGCTGTAGTTTGCCTACCCCTGTTCTAAATTTTAAAAAATGTAAACTGTAGAAATAAATTGAGACTTTACATTATATTGTCCTCCTCTAAAAAAGATTTTATTTTACCTCCTGTTGGATAGTTAGTCAAAAGGTAAGAGCAAATAACACATGTAGGGATTAAATAAAATTGAACTGGTTTCATTCTTTGTGAGGGTGAATTTATTTCCATTTTGCCCTTTTGCCTAAGGTATAGACCACACATACGGATACTGCTAGATGCTCTGCTCAGTTTTTAGGCTTTTGACCAAAGATGACAGACATTAAGTTATGGTTTCCCAAGGAAACTACAGAGAAGTGGGTATCCAGCTAACATTTCCATATATCTTTTCTTTCTGGAATCTTGACTCCTCCACTTTTCACTGACTTAGAAGCTATATCTATATCATATAGTCATTATAATATTCTAGGGAAAGAGGAAAACTAGTTCTTTCCTTAAATTCTATAAGAATATGAGGAGTAGGGTGGAAAGCACCCAGGTAATAGTCACTTATTAATCAGTTCTCTTAGTTAGTCTTAGCTGCTCCATTTATACAATTGGGATAATAGTATTCAAATATGTAACCACTTTATCATGTGAGGTTATATATGCTGTGTGCACACACATATATATATGTATATATATATATATACTGTGAGGTTATATAAAAGATTATAAAGGACGCAGAATGAGAGCTGTCATCTGGTAAGATATTATTGTCATCATCATCACATCATTATATCATCACTCAATGATGAATAAACACAGGCCCAGATAAGAAAAGTGTCTATTCAAACAGTGATCAAGTCAGTGGCTTATGTGGAAACTGAAACCTGGGTAAACAGAATTACTAGTCTGACACTTTTTTCACCATAACCAAGGTCACTTTTTAGATTGCTATCACTAGCAGTGCCACCATACAATTTCAAATTAAATTGTATCTAGCCACTATTTATTTATTTTTGCTCTTTATTTTATTTTATTATTATTATTTTTACTTTGCAATACTGTATTGGTTTTGCCATACATTGACATGATTTATTGAGAATTATTTTGTGTCCAGAATTGCGTTGGTGTGACTTCTGAAGCTGGGTTTTAGGAATTTAAGTTCTGGTTTCCCATTTATCACCCCAGTATCATAGAAAAGTTACATAATGTCTTTGTGCTGGTTTTCTATTCTGAAAAAATATAATTATGTTACTTTATATATTTATTGTTAGGATTATATTAATATATGTAAATTGCAGAGTCTAGTACCTAGCATATAGTAAGCACATATAAAAAGTGTTAGCAACTGTTTTTATTAGTGGTAGTAGCTGTAGGTACTGTCAGAGAACAAAAGATTAATGAGAGTCTCTGTCTAAAGGTACTCTCAGTCAAGTTAGAGATATGAGACCAATGCAAAGAAAATGATTAAAGCATTAAAAATATGTGACAATTCAACGTTAGCTTTTACATAGTTGAAGGTTATCAACACTCATGAACATCTAGGTAGTGAAGTGAAGTGAAGTCGGTCAGTCGTGTCCGACTCTTTGCGACCCCATGGACTGGGGCCCACCAGGTTCCTCTGTCCATGGGATTCTCCAGGCAAGAATACTGGAGTGGGTTGCCATTTCCTTCTCCAGAGGATCTTCCCAACCCAGGGATCGAACCCAGGTCTCCTGCATTGCAGGCAGACGCTTTAACCTCTGAGCCACCAGGGAAGGTAGACTATGAATTAAAAAAAATTTTTTTTAATTTTATTTTTAAACACAAAGTAATTCTCAATAAACAGTGGCTAGATAGAATTTAATTTGAAATTGTATGGTGGAACTACTAGTGATCAGTTCAGTTGAGTTCAGTTCAGTCGCTCAGTCGTGTTCGACTCTTTGTGACCCCATGAATCGCAGCACGCCAGGCCTCCCTGTCCATCACCATCTCTCGGAGTTCACTCAGACTCACATCCATCGAGTCAGTGATGCCATCCAGCCATCTCATCCTCGATCGTCCCCTTCTCCTCCTGCCCCCAATCCTCCCAGCATCAGAGTCTTTTCCAATGATAGCAATCTAAAAAGACACCTTGGTTGTGGTGAAAAAAGTGTTAGACTAGCAATTCTGTTTACCCAGGTTTCAGTTTCCTTATCGGCTATTGACTTGATTACTGTTTGAGTAGACACTTTTTTATCTGCGCCTCTGTTTATTCATCACTGAGTGATGATATAATGATGTGACATAATGAATATTTTTGTAAGTATATGAAAGGTGACCTGGCAAGGCTGAGGCCCTGGTGGAACTGAGTTAGAGGCTCCTAAATAACATAGGATATATGGTGAGTATATATCCTATATATTGGGACTTTCCTGGTGGTTCAGACGGTAAAGCGTCTGCCTATAATGTGGGAGACCCAGGTTCAATACCTGGGTCGGGAAGATCTCCTGGAGAAGGAAATGGCAACCCACTCCAGTATTCTTGCCTGGAAAATCCCATGGACGGAGAAGCCTGGTGGGCTAGAGTCCATGGGGTTGCAAAGAGTTGGACACGACTCAGCGACTTTTAAATAAGTAAGTAAGTTATGGTGAGCAGAGCAAAGCTGAGAAAGGCCAGTTTGTAAAACTCCTTACAACATAATTCAAGGACTGGATTGATGATTCTACCCTAAGATTTTAATCTGACTTCAAGTGTCAGAGTATCTGAACATCAACCATGTGTGTAAGAGGCAGGAGGGATTCATGCTTAAACCCTACTTGGCAATTATTGTTTCTCTTCTGCCACTTACAAAGAGTCATTCCACAAGATCTTGAGCCACTCTCCTTTGGCACCAGAGAAATGGACAGAGAGCATGACGTGTATCTTAGCAGGACCATGGCCAGCCCTACCAGAACTTGAAATCAGACTTTTTACCCCAGAGATTCCTCCTAATAACCAAGGGAACTCTCTGCTCCCAAACATTAATCTTGGGATTAGGAAGTGAGCTGCCTGACTAATAAGGTCTCCAGGTACTCTGCTGTTTGGATTATGTCTTCTGCTATTGATCATTTGGGAGTAGTCAGTGCTCTTTTGGGGAAGGAGACCCCAGAGTTTGGGCAGACCACTTGTACATTATTAGGAAACCTCAAGCCAGAGTTACTGCTTTGTGACACAGTGAGAAGCTTCTTCCAGGAGTACAGGCTATGAGAACCTAGAGGAAACTAATGTTCAGAAAATTAACTGTCTGTCCTTCACTTCTAATCTCAGGCAATGGAAGAGAGGGATAGGCATTGTTTCCTTCTTGTCCAGTACTTTTACATATTGCATCCTGGGTGGTATCTAAAGATCTGCCATATAAGGGGGAATTCCAATTAAACTGTAGCTCTGCTCAGTAAGATGTTAGTGACCTTCAGATAAAAAGAAAAAACTTATAGACTACTTGATAAAAGGGCAAATTTTTACACAGTGGTCTAAACTTAAACAATTGATAGGTTTAAATAACTATTAGGAAAGACAGTGATGATCTGGGAAACTTATAACTATTTAGTAAAAATCCGTATCTGTTATTGCAGGCATTCAAAGTTCCAGAGTGGGGGATGCGAGTCTTGAACATGAACACAGCTCTCTAGAAGACCCGAAAAACATGCCCCTTGGTGAGTTTCATTTCCTGATATATAGAATATTTATTATAGTATATATTCAGTTATCACACAGCCAGTGATAAGTCTATACAAAGGGGAACATGATCTTTCCTAGAAACTATTGTGATTTCTGATTTAGGAAATGCGGATGTATAAACTAACATAGAGAATAGGGACATAAGACTTCAAAGGCCTTCAGTTGGGTTCTGTACAAAAAGATTTCCAAAAGTTTAAGCTCCATGAGGACAAGGAACATTCCTTGGTCATCTTTGCTTTCTGAGTATTAGCACAGTACTTACACCTTGTGACTACTCAACACACAGGGCTACTGAAGAAATGGTTTTGTTTGGATTTGAAGCAAAGTTTTATTATCCATGGGAAACAAACAAAACAAAACAAAGCAAAAAAAAAAAAAACAGGGAATGATGAGATTTAAAAAAGCTCTCTTCACTGAGACAAAATGCAAATAGTGTATTTATCTACGACTGAGTCAGGAGCAGGCTTTGTTTCACTTCAGTGGTGGGAGGAGTCATTTATTTGAAACAAATAAAAGGTAGCAAAGACTCCACAGTCAAAGAAATTATCTGGATTTTGAGGTTTCTGTCCATCTGTACCTTCTCTATTTTTTTGGTCTTTCATGCTTCCTCCTACACCCTAGATGAGTAATCCTACCCTTGCCAATGTTTTTCATTTCCCCATCCCACTCTGCACCCCTGTGCTGACTGTTCTATCTGTTAGAATCTCCCATATGATGGTGCTGGGGTTCAGTTTTTTAGAGTGTTAGCAATTAAGAGCTGTTTAATGGTCTGGAGGAGAGGGAAACAGAAATATTTTAGGCTACCAGCATGAGTAAGGTCTTCTGGCCAACAAAGTGAAATTAACTTATTCATCCTGAATAACCTGGATGAATTTCAAATCAAATGTGTGAGTATAGTGAAAACTGTGACTTTATAGTGGTGAATTCCAAACTATTGCTTATAACCCAGAAACACAAATCTAGAAGTCACAGATTAGTCTTAGATATATATATTAGCTGAGGGGACTAACATGATCTAAGGGAGAAGTAAAATATTGGGCATCTTCAAGGAGATTAGAATCAAAGATGAAAGTCTTATTGTACCTAATTCATACCTTTGTTGACATAGTACATGTAACAGTGTATGTTCTGTTCAGTGTACCTCAAGAAAAATTTTTAAAGAGCAAGGGAAAGTCCATATGAACAATTGGAAGGTAAATAATAAAATTTATAAAATCAAGACTAAAATCACAGGCTTATTTACATTAAGCCTGTCCACCCTATCCTGATTCTTTGAAGTATTTAAACTGGTTTAAATATTTAAATATGTGGAAAATAAAAAGAAGTACTAGGGAATTCCCTGGTCATCCAGTGGTTAGGATTCAGTACTTTCACTGCTGAGGACTCAGGTTCCATTGCTGGTTGCAGAACTAAGATCCCACAGAAGAAAGTACTAATAAAACTATTATTTACTAAATCCTATCCTGATTCTTTGAAGTATTTAAACTGGTTTAAATATTTAAATATGTGGAAAATAAAAAGAAGTACTAGGGAATTCCCTGGCCATCCAGTGGTTAGGATTCAGTACTTTCACTGCTGAGGACTCAGGTTCCATTGCTGGTTGCAGAACTAAGATCCCACAGAAGAAAGTACTAATAAAACTATTATTTACTAAAGGCTCTCTCTGTGTTGAGTACCGTATCAAACTCTTCTAATATATTAACTCATGTAATACTTATGTCAACTTTGTGGAGCATTACTGTATTCAATATATAAATAAATTTAAATATTATGCCTAAAATTTAGAGACGCTAAGGAAGGAATTTAGGGGCTTCCCAGGTGGCTCAGTGAGTAAATACACCTCCAATGTAGGAGACAAATGTTTGATCTCTGGATCAGGAAGATCCTCTGGAAGAGGGCATGGCAACCTATATCAGTATTCTTGCCTGGAGAATCCCATGTACAGAGGACCTGGCAGGCTACAGTCCATGGGATCACAAAGAGTCAGATATGACCGAAGTGACTTAGTATGCACGCATGTAGGAATTTGTGCAAGAAATCTCCATCAGTGGACTTTTTAAAAGAATGTTATGACAGCATTCAGGAGGAAGACTTGGACTAAGGTCAGTTGAAATAAAGGGGATTAATTAGGAAAACTTTTTTGAGGTTGAAAGTTGAGTGTTGGTAAGAAGCATGGAGAGGAGAAGATAGAGTGGAGAGAATTTCAGGAAGCACTGTCTTCAGGAACGAACAGGAAAGGAATATGATGAGATGGCTGGATGGCATCATGGACTCGATGGACGTGAGTCTGAGTGAACTCCGAGAGATGGTAATGAACAGGGAGGCCTAGCGTGCTGCGATTCATGGGGTCGCAAATAGTCGGACACGTCTGAGGGACTGAACTGAACTGAACTGATCTTAGCTTCCTGAATGGCAGTAATGGTTAAACGGTGGGTAATCAGGAGTAGATATGGGTTTATGGGCAATGTTAACTCTGTTCGAGTATGGTCTCCAATCCTGAGTTCACATCGAGTAAGCATACTTCTATCCCCATCATAACTTGGAATATACAATATTGAAATGAAAAATAGAACATCTGTTACAGAACATCTTCTCTGATTAAATGTTTTATCTTTTCTCACACTAGGAAAACCTTTTCATACTTGAAGTGACTTGAAGGTAAGTTCATATTTATTTCATTCTCTCCTTGCCTTTGGCTAGAATTCAGGAAAATAAGCTAAATACCTGCATGGTCTTTTTGAGTCTTTCATGATCACAGTAGATTTTAGTGCCGGACTTAGGGAAGTAAAGCCTAGGACAAAGGGTTCTGAGGAGAAGTCATCCTAGGACGCTTGCAGGACAGCTGGTCTTGATAGTGCATTCTGACAGTGTTGATAGAATATCAGCCGTGGGTATCTTCTGTCTTTCACTTAGATCACTGTTCACCATTGGATGCTGAGGGGGCTAAGTCAAAAGTGCTGGAGGAGGACACTTGCTTCGGCCAGTTTATTTTTGACAGTTGAATGAGTCTAAAATGATATGTTACCATCTTGCCTTGCATTTCCTTGATTAATACTGAGATTTGAATATGTTTTCATATGTTTATTGGCTGTAAGTATCTTCTCTCCTGCAAAAAAAAAAAAAGAGCGTTGGAGGAAGAACTTTAGAATTGGGCTTCTTCCTGGACCTGGACTCACCTCTTCAATGGCTGGGTAATTATTTCTACAAAGCTGCCTTTTGATGTGCGTCTCTTTTCTTTCTCAGATCTATTTCTGCCATAAACCCCAGGGTCCTGGGGTAAAACCTTTATAGTACTAAAGAAAAGAGGGGGAAAGTGATGGCTCTGAGCATGTGGTCTAAGCTGACTCTTGAGGGCTCAGGCATTGCTCAGAGAATGGACACACCCTTGCCTGAAGGCCTTGGTCCAGCCTACTATCTTTCATGATTAATTCATCATACCTTTCTTTCCTTTGCTGAGCTCTTTTAGACCTCAACCTCCCTCAATGCCAAAGCCAAACTCCACTTCTGTGGCTGAGTTCCTTTTTGAAGGTTTCTCCAGCTTCGGGTGGCAGCACAGGCTTGGTTTGTTTGTTGTCTTTCTAACTTTGTACCTGCTGACTCTCTCTGGCAATGCCGTTATTTTGACTATTATTCGCCTGGACCGTCATCTTCATACTCCCATGTACTTTTTCCTAAGCATGTTGTCCATCTCTGAGACCTGCTATACTGTGGCCATCATTCCCTGTATGCTTTCTGGCCTCCTGAGTCCTCATCAGACCATTTCTCTCCAAGGCTGTGCCACTCAGCTCTTTTTCTATCTAACATTTGGTATCAATAACTGCTTCTTGCTCACAGCCATGGGATATGATCGCTACATGGCCATCTGCAACCCTCTACGGTATTCGGTCATCATGGGTAAAGAGGCCTGTATCCAGTTGGCGTCTGGGTCCCTGGGAATTGGCCTGAGTATGGCCATTGTCCAGGTAACGTCTGTGTTTGGCCTGCCCTTCTGTGATGCCTTTGTCATCTCTCACTTCTTTTGTGACGTGAGACCCCTGCTGAAGCTGGCCTGCACAGACACCACTATCAATGAGATCATCAACTTTTTTGTCAGTATTTGTGTCCTTGTTGTACCCATGGGACTGGTCTTCATCTCTTATGTCCTCATCATCTGCACCATCCTCAAGATTGCTTCAGCTGAGGGTCGGAAGAAGGCCTTTGCCACCTGCGCCTCCCACCTCATTGTGGTCATCATCCACTATGGCTGTGCCTCTATCATTTACCTTAAGCCTAAGTCCCAGAGTTCCCTGCGGCAGGACAGACTCATCTCAGTGACCTACACAGTGATCACCCCTCTGCTAAACCCTGTCGTGTACAGTCTGAGGAACCAGGATATCAAAGATGCTTTGTGCAGAGCCATGGGGTGAAAGCCCCTCTCCTCGCAGTGAGGAGAGTTGTGGAAGGCCTTTTCTCTCATTTCATAAACATATGTTAATTTTAATGCTGTTTTAGTAATGCTGCTAAGTATGGGATCAAGAATAGACTGAATTGGGTGCTAACACTGGAGGCTTCCATTTGAGTTAGTTGTGCTTCTTTGTGTTCTCCTTAAGAGAGGATAGGGAATGACTTACCATATTCTTAAGAATACAGGGAAAAGATTTATCTGCTTGGGTCATTCATACCCATATTCTGTCACACACTTGTGTACATATCTAAATATGTCCTGAGAATATGTTGGATTATACAACTACAATAAGACACAAAATCCAGCAGAGTTCTAAAAGGCTAATGAATAAAGTGCTTGGAAACCACTTCAGAAAAACCTGTTGTGGTGGTTAAGGGCGTAGGAGCAATTTGTGCAAAATTTTATTTAACCAGTAAGTGTGGAGACACATGCATGTCCTTTTCTGTGGATGTTGAAGGTTTTTTGTAATCTGATTTTGCTGCTTGCTAATATCCCACCACAGCCTGAGGGATCTTCAAATGGCAAATGAACAAACAAAAAAACAAAACCCACTCTCCAAGTGGATAGAACTGCCCTAACTGACTATTTCTGGAAATGAGGAGTACAAATGTGGTAATGCAAGAGATCTTCAGCTACTGAGAGCATAGAGGTGGGTTGTCCAGCCCCAAGATGCCTAGGTAAAAACTAGTGAGAAAACTCCTTGGGAAAGGAGATCATGATGAACAGTTTAATGCAGACACACTTCCAACACAGGAGTGAAAGAGGATGGAGGCTGGGAGGAGCCCAGAAGAATCAGAGTTCCTTTTGCAGAGTAGACCTAGATCTTTGAAATAGTGTTATAAATGTAAGCACTTTAACTACAGCTTCTGAAGTCATTTGTTAATGAGAAGAAGTCTGAAGCTTGATTTAATGAAAAAATTTTCCAGTCACCCCCTAAGCTATCATGGTTTCCCAGCAGCTCAGTGGTAAAGAATCTGCCTGCCAGTGCAGAAGAGGCAGGTTTGAGCCCTGGGTCAGGAAGATCCCCTGGAGAAGGAAATGGCAATCCACTCCAGTATTCTTGCCTGGGAAATCCCACAGACAGAAGAACCTGGAGGGCTACAGTCCATGGGGTCACAAAAGAATTGAACACAACTTAGCCACTTAACAACAAAAACCACCTAAGCTTTCAGAGGTTAATCTTCAGAAATTTCTTCTTAGATATTCCCAACTTAAAACCTGAGTTTAAAAACCAGCATTTTATGTCTGAGCATCACAGAAGGTGAAATCATATGCTCTGGTTCTCTCTCCCTTATCCTTTCACTCCACTCGGGTCTTCTATACTAAAGCACAGGTATAGCCTGCATTTCAGATCCAGCTTCTTCAGTCTCCAGAATCTAGCTGATCCCATGTGGTGATCCTGCAGAGGCAAAATGTCACTTGTAAGAGTGTCATGAAGTTAGCTAGGTGCTGAAAATGGGGCAAATCAATGGAAATTAACAAATCTTCCAAGTTAACTTAACATATCTAGCTTTGCTGAAAAACACTGGTGTGTAAAATCTGACTAGAGATAAAAGATAAAAAATATCTTTGCCTTGGTGACCATATTTTTAGAAATGACAGAGTCATTTTATTTCTGTTAGGATAGCCAGAAAACAGTTATAACTTTTTTCTTACTAGTTCTGTTTAGTATAGATAAAACTGTTAGGTAAAGATCTGATGGCCAGTGTCACACTCACTTCAATTTGAAATCGTATTTGGTAGCTGCTCTGGTGCGGCCCCTTCAGGACCCAAATATCTATTTCCCTAGCTGCTGGAAATGTCTTGGGCTGACAGCTTGCAGTTGAATCCCACTTCAGGAACTACCATGCTAAAGAACTGCCATTTCCAGAGTCACAGCCCCTTCCCATGAGTAGCCTTTCCAATGACTTATCTTTTTCAGGGTATAAAGACTGGCACCCTTTCCTCAACTTAAGACAGCTATGAAGGGTACTCCCAGATTCTGGAATTCCTATCTGTGAGATGATTTGAGGTTTCTGCATGACTGCATCACATTTCCACTTCCTCTTCTACCTTCATCCCTCATGGGTGTTTATGCTGAGAGCACTCCCTAATAAATTTGCTGCTTTCAAATCTCTGTTTCAGACTCTGTTTCCCAGAGATCCCAGTCTGAAACATTTTAGGATCCCATTTCTAGAACAGTGGTTGGTCAACGGAGGCTCCAAATTTTCAGCCTTGATATGAGCTAGTGAAGGTAGAAGATCAGTGGTTCCTATATTTTAATTTTAAAAAGGTGTTAATTTTCAAAAATTTAATCCTATTAATTGAATGGTATTTGCTTTGGTTCAGCTTAGTCTGTGGCACTGCAGTATTACCTTGTTGCAAACTGGTAAAAAAAAAAATAAATAAATAAATTAGCATTTTTTTTTCAGAATCTACAGGAAGTCATTTCTTGGTCTTCAAAAATTTCTCTGTAAGCAAGTTCAATTTCATCGCATTCCTTACCTTGCAGTGAGATTACTGATTTCTCTCAGTGATAATTCAAAAATTGAAAATAACAGGAAAAAACAGGAAAGTCTTCAAGAAGGGAAAGATTGTGGATACTGTAAGTGATATATGCAAGTGGCTTTAACAGTGATCCTGGGCACAGTTATAGAGTAAAAGACTTGTGGTGGAATGTCATGGAAGCTGATAAGGCATCAGCTGGGAACTTGGGCTTGGTGACTAACTGCCCAGGGCTGGGTAGACAACTTAAGGCAAGGAGATAATACTACTCTCTGAGGTTTTCTGGGGACCCAGGCTGGCAAGTGCCTCTGCCATTCTCGACATAAAGCTCCCATTTCTGACTTCAAGGAGATGTTCTGTTGTTCCAAGTTCCGTTTAATGAAAAGAGAGAAAGAGCAGAGCCTTTCTTCAAGTATTCAATTTCCTGAAATACTCACAAGGTGTATCTTTTGTCTGTTCCTACTCCTGAGGACCATGGAAATTTGTCTTCTGCTGGCCAGTAGCAGGGATCTACTGACTTGATATTCAAAAACAAATCCTTTATTATTGGGAGTTTGTGACAGTTTTCAATTTCCTGAAATACTCACAAGGTGTATCTTTTGTCTGTTCCTACTCCTGAGGACCATGGAAATTTGTCTTCTGCTGGCCAGTAGCAGGGATCTACTGACTTGATATTCAAAAACAAATCCTTTATTATTGGGAGTTTGTGACAGTTTATGGCAGATAATTTGGAATAGCAACCATGGGAAAGAAATTTGCTTTATGAGCTAGTCTAGACCATTATGGTAAAAGATTGGAGGTAACAGGGGGTGAAGCTGGGATGAATTATTTCTATCTAATCATTTGGTGACATTCATACTCTCTGCCACAGATAGATTTTATATACAGATATATTAAAAGACATCTTTATAAGTGTCATATTTGGAGGGTCCACAGAGTACTCAAGATCCAACTATGTGTTCAACAGTCCCTACAGAATAGATGTATGACTATCGGGAAGAAAAAATGTGGAAATAAATGGTAGACATATCTGATACAAACCTGAAATTTAAATATATGGAAGAACACAGTGAAAGGAGAGAACAGTATGTGGAGAATGAAAGAAAAATTCACACTGGAGCTTCTTGGGGAATGTGTTCTGAACCTTTGTGCTGGAGAGTCACCACATAGAGCCAGGTTCCCGTGTAATGAAAGACAAAATGTCTGGGCTAAAAGGGAGCTTAGAGACCACCTAGTCCAAACCTCCCTTGTTACAAAGAAGAAATGGAATCTAAGACTGGCAAGAACTTGCCCCATTCACACAGCTAGTTATCAACAGCTCGAACTTCCAGGTCTGTACTCAGTCCATAGTGCTTGCAAGCTGGGGTGAGAATGTAAATGGAAGTAAAAATGAAGCGTAACAGTCAAGACTCAGAAAGATGTATCTAAAGCTTACAAAGCCTGGATTATCCATGTTCAATCTCTCTCAATTCTTCTGGGTCACTTAGCCTCAGACCAAATACCGGAGTAAGTAACTTGCTCTTCAGCTGATGCATAGCTGAGTGTAAAACACCATGAGACTGGATGTTGTTAATGAATGTTCGGTATGACTCTGGTCCCAAGGCTGTAACTATAATAGACCTACCTTTTCTTAAAGGTTGGGGAATGTCTAGGAATAGCAGCAAGGAGCCTCCTATAGGGACTTTTCCTGGCCTATTGTTGCAAGAAAAAAATCCATTCTCCACCCATAAAGCCTCTTTACACAAAGCCAAGTGCCCTAGCCCTTTCCTGGGATTCTGGTCACTGTCTCTCTGAAATTATTAAAAACAAAAAAAGCATGGACAGTGTTAAGGAGGTTCATACCAGTGTTAGGGTTCAATGTGGGCTGTCTCTAAATATGCCACGATGACATATTGAATATTTTGAATTTAAAGTTACTTAAGAAGCAGGGTGGATGGATTTGGGAGTTTGGGATTAGCAGATGCAAACCATTATATATAGGATGGATAAACAACAGGGTCCTACTATATGACAGAGGGAGCTATATTCAATATTCTGTAATAAACCATAATGGAAAAGAAATGAAAATGAATGTGTATATATATATAACACGAGGAGCTCAGCCCAGTACTCTGTGAGGACCTAGACAGGTGGGATGGAGTGAAGGGATATGTACAACTATCCTCCAATTAAAAATAATAAGAAGAAGAAAACCTTGCTTCTTCTATTTAATACCTCAAGCCCAATCTCTGTTTAGATTCTTCATGAATTGAGCACTCCAAACTTAAGCTTCTCTATCCTGTCAATTCCTTTCAAATGTATCATTTCTTTGTCTAAAAATATGTATAAAGGTTGCCTGCTTTGGCCACTTGTTAGGTCCCATTTCTATGAGACCTCTGAGCACATGAATTAAAATTTCTTTCTTTTTCTCCTGTTAATTTGTCTTGCGTCAACTTTATTATTAGTTCAGCCACAAGAACTCAAGGGGATGAAAGGGTTTCCCTCATGCTAACAGCAGATATCTATATTTTAAAAAAAAAAAGAAAAAGCTTTAATAATTTCTCTATTCTTTATGACCCCTTTGGAGAAAATGGGACTTGTCAGTCTTATGAATATTTACAAACGTTCCCCTTAGTTCACTTCTTTATGTTTTTAATTGTTCAAAAAAACAGATAAACTAAAGGTGCTCTGATCTCCCATTTCCTGTTGTGAACTCCTGGTCAGCACCAACAGTACCTTGCTCTTTTCTAATGCTTTCCCCAAGGTCCCATATAACTGTCTCCATGAGAAGAGGTGGGGCAGGGGTGGGAAAGAAAAGACTGGGACTTTGAGATCTTATTCAGTCTTGCACTTTTTCATTGTGAGAGTTATTATTATGTGCGAGTCTCTCTAAGATGCTTAGTTCAGGTACTGTAAGAGGATAAACAAGATTTAATTTGGGGAGATAAGAGAGGAGTGAAACAATCACAAGGAACTCTTAGATGGAGCCTCACCCCCAGAATTCAGGGGCTCAAGTCTGCCCAGATTCTGCCAAGAGCTAGAAGTTCATGTGATAGTAAGTGAAGAGAGAGCATAAAAATGATCAGCTTCATCAGCACATCCTTCCTTGTCTTCTCATTCGTAGGTCAGACTTACAATGGAGAGAACATTACAAAAGAGAACATTTCTAATCTAGGACTTCATGGTTATGCCTCAAAACTAGCAAGCCTCGAATACTTAAAAGTGTCACATTACATGGTTTCATACTTTTATTCAAGTTGTATATCTCTTTTACAGATGCTAATAAATGAATCTATTCATTTCTTTACTTATATAAATGATGATTATTGAGCACTTCCTATTACATGCCACTCGATCAGTTTAATGAAGCAGTTCTATAAAGCCGTGAGCTTTTTCTATGTACCTTGTGAGTCGTCTTTGACAACTGAGAAGCGTTTACTAAAGCCAAAAAGAAATTGCTATTGCAGAGGTTTCTTGAGGAGTGACATCAGTTCCCTGGGGGATCTGGTTTAGGCTGTGGGTCTGTAAATCTGTTGCGTTTTCTGATTCTCTTCATCTTCAAGAGTAACGTGAACTGCTGCTGGGTTGAGATAAGCAACCCTGTGTCCACAGCAAACAGAATCACCACCAACAATGGGATAAGAAATTGTAGCCAGAAATAGTTGCTTTGAGTGTACTCTAGATGCAATAAGAAACATAACTCAAATTAGGAATTGAAAAGTGAGGTTAAAGTCATCATCTTCCCTAAAAGAAGGATCCAACATGGTCCTTCACCTTCTAGCATGAAATGACATCCAGGAGCAGAGACAAAACACTCACAGGTTTGGGTTCCTCAGTCTGTGCCCCTGAAGCCCTAGCGAGTCCTAAGTATTTCCCCCACAGTCCCTTTCTAATAGCTTGTCTGGCCAATATGCCTAATGGGAAAGGTCATAGGAAAGATGATCCCTTCCTTGGAGCCTCATGAGACCAGTGTCCACATAGGACATGGAGGTGGGAAGCAGATAGAGTAAGGGTAGGGGGTCACCAGTGCCTTATTTCTCAAACAGTCATCATTCATTGCATGTCTGTTGGGTGAAATTAAGATATTGGGCTAGATCATAAATATTAATAAGTTGGCTTCCCAGGTGGCTTAGTGGTAGAGAACCCACCTGCCAATGCAGGAGATGGAGAAGACACAGGTTTGATCCCTGGGTTGGGACAATCCCCTGGAGGAGGAAATGGCAACCCACTCCAGTATTCTTGCCTGGAAAATCCCATGGACAGAGGAGCCTGACAGGCTAAGTTCATGGGGTTGCTAAGAGTCAGACACAATGGAGCGACTGAGCAAGGCAAGCAAGGCAATAAGTAAATTGCCTTTCAGTTCCACTGTTCTGTGATTCTGCTATTCTATTTACAAAGTAGTGATTTTTTGTGATTTTTCTAGAATTTTAGAACCCTAAAATATTATAGCCAGAAATTACTCACAGGTCACCTAGACTGGTGACTCTCAACACTAGCTGCCTATTACCATTACCTGGAAGAGCTTTTAAATATTGATGTCCAGGCCTCATTCCAAGCTAATTAAGTTAGAACCTCAAGGGATGATATGCAGAGATCAGTATTTTTTTTTTAATTCTCCAGGCAATTCTAATGAAGTTTAGTCCAAACCCTTTATTTTACAGATAAGGATACCGGAAGCACAGTGAAAATCAAACAACAGGTTTCAAATTAGTTAACAGAGAACTGCCATTAGAAATTAACTGTGGCTTCTGGTCTCATGTTTTTTAAGATTTTGGCATGAGCAAAGTGTACCAAGCAAATGTCTTATTTCCTCATTGCAAAGCAAATATTTTAAAGGCTCCTTCTTTTATATGAAATTTGGAAATGGCAGCCTTTCATTGACTACAGACGCAGCCTGCCTGACTACTCTTTCCATATCAAGCCCTCTTTCTCATCTCCTAATTTACAGGCACACAGCCTGTTGACTTGGTTTCCTTTCCCATCCCTCACAGGCTAGAATAGACCCTTCAAGCTATAAAGAGTTTGTTTCTTCAACTTTGAAACTCTTTTTCTATTTGATAAATGTAAGCTTCTCCCCAGAAGCAATAGATGACTTTGCTTGACTAGTATTCAACTGTTTAAAAATCCATTTCACAATTATTGCATTTAACATCTGTAAACATTGCATAATGTGAGAAGGTATTACTGTTGCCATTGAACAAGTAAGGAATCTGAGACAGAGACTAAGGGATATACTCTACCCCTGGTCTCCTCATTGCAAATCTAGTAGACTTTTCAGTTGCCTGCATTCTATAGCTTCCATTGCATTAAGCTCAAATGTTCTTTCTCCTTGCCCCTGCTATGGACTCGTTCCCTTTCCTTCACCAACTTACGTTTTTGTACTATAATCTTGAGTTTATTAGAAGTGTAGTTGAGCTTCTGAATTCTGCCCACGCAGTAATAGATGCCACTGTCCCTTTCTGTGACATTGGTGATGGAGATGTTGTGGTTCTCATACCAGTACTTGAGAGCTCTGTCATCCTTATAGTAGATCACCTTGAAGGCATTCAGATTCTTCCAACTGTGGCACCTGAGGAAGAGGGACTCACCCTCCATCATCACCTCAGCAGAGGCCTGAAGGATCAACCAGTCTGAAGAATATTCATTAAGATATTTATTTAACAATGACAGATAAAATAAAAATAAGATAAATAAAAAAGATCATGCAGCGAGTGCATATCAGAAATAACCTATTTCTTGGCTCATAAGGTCAATAAAAAGAAAACACAAAATAATGCTTACAGCCTGTCTCCTCTGTTGATAAATACTCTCTCCTCCTGAAAGGTAATTCTGGGGCCGCAACATCACTGACACTTCTGATAAGCCCACCCACAGGAGGTCTGAAACCCATTATCCCTTTCAGCTCTATTGTTGCATTTGGTCACTAAAGGGGAAGTAAACTTGCTCTGCCTGGAGAGTCCTAGCCTCGTAGAGTTGTCCTCGCTAAACTTATAGGTACTTTTCCGTTCTATTAATCACAGTAAGCCTCCAGCTTCCTCAGAACATGCATCACAATTGGAATTAATTATTTGTGTAACTATTGATTAGATGTCCATTTCCTCATTGGGCTCTCTACTTCAGAGGTCAGGAGCATGTCTATTCCTTTCATCATATCTCCAGTGCCTAATAATACCTAGGAATCGGTAGATTCTCAATGAATGTTTGTCAATAATGAGTCAGTAAAATATAAGAGTCAGGTTGTATGGCTAATGTCATTTTAAGAACTCAAAATTTAGAATAGAAACATGTCTAGGTTGCATAAGCATATTTTACTTAGGAGCAATCCTTGAGGACTTTTCTAGAATCTACTCCAAAAAAATAAAGACGTTATTTTACACTGCTTTAGTTTCTACTTAGAATTTGTACTCAGATGTTGAAACATCTCTTTTCACTCAAGAGAAAAAATACAAAATATGCTTATACTTTAAAAATATTTATATTTAAAAATATAAAAAAATATATAAATGACCTAGCTGTTCAAATGAAATCCTTACTTTGTTCACTGAACATTTACAAAGTAACCCACACATGCCTGAGCACACTGTGCTAATTGTTGACGGTAGGAGAGTGATGAAGCAAACAGAAGATTTGTTCTTAAGTAAAAGTAGAGTACGAGAGGAATGTAAAGAGATAGCTTTCAAAATCAAGAGTACAACTTACTGCTTGACCATATGTAAAAGAGATAGCCAAGGGGAATTTCACTCTATGTTTCAGGAAGCTCAAACAGGGGCTCTGTATCAACCTAGAGGGGTGGGGTGGGGAGGGAGATGGGAGAGAGGTTCAAAAGGGAAGGAATATATATATATATACTTATGGCTGATTCATGTTGAGGTTTGACAGAAAACAACAGAATTCTGTAAAGCAATTATCCTTCAGTTAATAAATAAATAAATTAAACAAATAAAAGAATACAACTTAATATTCAGGTCATGACACATGGAAATGGCAAAGTAACTCTTTAAATCAAAGAGCTCTTTGTAATGTTCACATATCCAATATGCCATTTGACCATGTAATATGCATCTGTACTCAGGTAGAGAAGACAGAAATGAAACAGCCTAGCGGAGTAACATTGGGAGTTTGCTAGAATATTGAAAGAAGGCAGAAGGGCAGATGGAGTAGAGGCGGAAGAAGAGAGATGAACCTGTATGTGGAGAGAGACCCTGAGTTCAACCTTGCTTCTCCAAGCCTTGGAATAACTTGCTTTCTTCCCATTTTCAGATGGGCCATTCCGTACTTGAGAGAATTGGTATTTCTGTAACCCTGGAACTTACCGCTGATGACGTTTAGGTACACAGGTTCACTAATGGCAAATCCTTTGATTCGGCATTGGTATTCCCCACTGTCCTGCATGCGTGCTTTCACAATGTCCCATCTTGAATTTGTCACTTTCAAAGTGGTCCCATTGTGGATCCACAGAGAGGACTCATCTTCAGAGGAACTGTTTGTACCACATGTAAGAGTCACAGTTTCTTCTCTAAATATTTTTCTCCATGGTGGATTCAAGGACACCTTAGATTTCCAGATGGCTTTGAGAAGAACAGATTGTGGAAAGAGATATGGAAGGAGGGAAAATATCATTGAAATCTGTTCAGCTTCCAGAGTACAGACATAATAATAGTCAATCAATGGTCAATCTACCCTTAAACTGTTGGTGATAAGAATCTATCCTGAGTCCTAGGATTAAAGGAAGGAAGAAAGAATCTTGTCCCACCTAGGGACCCTAGCTCCCAACCTAGGAAAAAACAGGACATGAATGCAAGATATTAAAAAACAAAAGAGGATAACCCCTCTAATTTTCTTGATTCCAATTTCAGTATCTGTAAATGAGGATTGAAGTCTCTTTTCAAGCAGAGATATGTCTGAGATGTTCATACATAGTTTAGCACAATGACTACTACATAGTGAGTATTCATTAAATATTCATTGAGTTGATGAATGAGTGAATAATGGATGAATTAAGGTAGTGGACTAAATGAAATACATGGCCTCTCCCAGCTCTAAATTTTTATGACTATTTAATTGTGAGTGAATAGGGAATGGAAATTATATGTCAATTCTGGAAGGTACTGAGAATCACCAAGAGGATCAGTCTTAAAAGGCTTTCAAGAACAAAGAGATGTGGTACGAATTTGAACGAAGACTTCAGAAGTGGCCAGGTGGTGATGAGGAAGAGGTGATATGTTCAAAAGAGAACTAGACTTGGATTTAAGGGACTTACGTTAGAATCCAGTGCCTTGTTGGCCATGTAACCTCCAACAAGTTACTTAATCTGAGTTTCCGTATCCTCAATTATAAAATGGCAATAATAATAACAGGGATGATGATGTAAGAATTAAATGAGTTTATGTCATAGTATCTGCAGCAGAGGCTGAGACAGATGCTCAGCAGACATGGTTGTTTGCATAAAAGAGGAAAGGGTGACTTGAGAGAATGAAACGCTGTGTGGGAAGCTTTTGAATGGGGGAAAGAAGGAAGACGAGGCAGGTGGAAGTGTGATAGACAGGGAAGAGCAGATTAATAATCATTTAAAAACAGATGATGGGATGAAGGGAAAGGATGAAGGGCGAGCAATTTCCAGACACTGGAACTTACCGCTGATGACGTTTAGGTACACAGGTTCACTAATGGCAAATCCTTTGATTCGGCATTGGTATTCCCCACTGTCCTGCATGCGTGCTTTCACAATGTCCCATCTTGAATTTGTCACTTTCAAAGTGGTCCCATTGTGGATCCACAGAGAGGACTCATCTTCAGAGGAACTGTTTGTACCACATGTAAGAGTCACAGTTTCTTCTCTAAATATTTTTCTCCATGGTGGATTCAAGGACACCTTAGATTTCCAGATGGCTTTGAGAAGAACAGATTGTGGAAAGAGATATGGAAGGAGGGAAAATATCATTGAAATCTGTTCAGCTTCCAGAGTACAGACATAATAATAGTCAATCAATGGTCAATCTACCCTTAAACTGTTGGTGATAAGAATCTATCCTGAGTCCTAGGATTAAAGGAAGGAAGAAAGAATCTTGTCCCACCTAGGGACCCTAGCTCCCAACCTAGGAAAAAACAGGACATGAATGCAAGATATTAAAAAACAAAAGAGGATAACCCCTCTAATTTTCTTGATTCCAATTTCAGTATCTGTAAATGAGGATTGAAGTCTCTTTTCAAGCAGAGATATGTCTGAGATGTTCATACATAGTTTAGCACAATGACTACTACATAGTGAGTATTCATTAAATATTCATTGAGTTGATGAATGAGTGAATAATGGATGAATTAAGGTAGTGGACTAAATGAAATACATGGCCTCTCCCAGCTCTAAATTTTTATGACTATTTAATTGTGAGTGAATAGGGAATGGAAATTATATGTCAATTCTGGAAGGTACTGAGAATCACCAAGAGGATCAGTCTTAAAAGGCTTTCAAGAACAAAGAGATGTGGTACGAATTTGAACGAAGACTTCAGAAGTGGCCAGGTGGTGATGAGGAAGAGGTGATATGTTCAAAAGAGAACTAGACTTGGATTTAAGGGACTTACGTTAGAATCCAGTGCCTTGTTGGCCATGTAACCTCCAACAAGTTACTTAATCTGAGTTTCCGTATCCTCAATTATAAAATGGCAATAATAATAACAGGGATGATGATGTAAGAATTAAATGAGTTTATGTCATAGTATCTGCAGCAGAGGCTGAGACAGATGCTCAGCAGACATGGTTGTTTGCATAAAAGAGGAAAGGGTGACTTGAGAGAATGAAACGCTGTGTGGGAAGCTTTTGAATGGGGGAAAGAAGGAAGACGAGGCAGGTGGAAGTGTGATAGACAGGGAAGAGCAGATTAATAATCATTTAAAAACAGATGATGGGATGAAGGGAAAGGATGAAGGGCGAGCAATTTCCAGACACATTGAAATACTGAGAGAACAAGGACAGAGGACTCACCTGCTGACATGCCATCTGGAGCTGCAAAATCCAGAGATAATAAATTAGCGTCTGACCCCAGCCTTCCGGATACCTGAAGACTGGGATCTGATTGTGATGCTGAGGTCTACATCCACGGAGTTTTAAGGGCCAGCCATCTTTTCAGGACTCTGTTCAAGGGAGAGAAGGAGCTTCTCTCCTTCCTCTGCTGTCCCTCCTTTACCCTCTAGGAAAAGCCAGCTTGTTAACAAGGACCAGACTTTCATTCCGGCTTCTTCCTTCTTAGGTGATGCCCAACCCCCCTTCTTCTGCTATCCAGCTCATCCTCCCTACAGGATCCCTGGGAAATGACCCACAGTTTGCTCATGACCTAAAGTCAAGTTGCTCAGTCGTGTCCGACTCTTTGCAACCCCATGGACTGTAGCCTATCAGGCTCCTCCGTCCATGGGATTTTCCAGGCAATAGTCCTGGAGTGGATTGCCATTTCCTTCTCCAGGGGATCTTCCCAACCCAGGAATCGAACTGGGTCTCCTGCATTGTGGGCAGACGCTTTACCGTCTGAGCCACCAGGGAAGCCCATGACCTAAAAAAAAAAAGTCAGTAATAAAATTGTCAACTTTCCCGCGCCAGCCGCTCCCCCAGTCTGTTCTGGCCCCTTCGGGGGGCTGGTAACTCTACTTACAGAAAAGCAGCAGTGCGATCCACAGCAGGACAGGGGCTCCCGTGGGAATAGTAGGCATCTTCTCTGTGGCCTCCAACTGAGCTGCAGAGATCCAGGGCCTTAGAATAAACTTGAAAGTAAAAAGGAGAAGGAAACGTTCTCTGTGTCATATCTGGTTAACGCATCATCTGCACCTAGGTTTGCTTCCTTCTCTGGAGATAACATTCAGAGTGGTGCTTAAAAGGGCAATTTTATACATATAGTTTTAAAATCATTTATTGATTTTTTTTTCTTTTTTTGATTGCACTGCACAGCATTCAGGATCTTAGTTCCCCAATCAGGGATTGAAACCATGTCCCTTGCAGTGGAAGTGGATGCACAGTCTTAACCACTGGACCACCAGGGAAGTCTCCAGGGCAACTTTATATTTACCCCCATACTCTCCATTCCACCTCCATGCACACACCTGGAATCTAGTGAGAGAGAGGCAGAGGGGGCACGCAGGAACAAAACTTTCTTAAACTATCAACGTATAGTTATTTTGTTTGCAACTTAGAAAAGTGGGGTGCAGAGGAGAGAAGAATAAAAACAACAGTTAATTATTCACCTAATATAGGTCAGGCACTATGCTAAATGCACCTTATATTTCATTCATTTCTCAAAACAATTCTATGAAGAGGTACCATCATTATCTACATTTTATAGAAAGGAAAATTGGAGCTTAGAGAGGTAAAGTCATTTATCTTAGAGTACTCCCTAGTAAATGGCTAATTTGGGACTCAAACGTTTAAAAAATCGAATCCTAGAGTAAGACTCACAATCATGATGATCTCCTGTTTATGCACGTCTACAAGTATGGCCAGAATTCTAACTGAAATTCTGTTGTGGTTCTCCAGAGTTACCAACCCTCTTGTTACCTAATTTCCTGCTGATCCATTAGTGCACAAATCCACAAATTTTCATCTGCTTCCCTGATGACCCACTGTCCGACCAACCAAATTGGACATATTTTTGGAAACTCCTTCTCTCCATGGGTCCTGATGAGGTCTACAACACAGGAAGGCAGATGTTAAACCATAACTTACAGGGATCTCAGTAATATAATTTATTTTATTTTATTGCTCCAGCTTTTGTCCATTTTTCTGTTTCTAATCCTCTAGCCTGATCACCCTTTCTCCTTTAAATCCACATCTGTTTTCTTCCCGCTAGGACCTCAATGACTAATTTTTAATTCTAGGTCAGAATGAGTCACCTTCTTCCAGGATTTGATACTGATAATGATACTGGAGATAATACCTCTATAAATATCTACACTGGCTTGCCCTCCACAAAGTTTTTTCATGTGTGGTATTATTATTTGGCCCTTGCCAAAGCTCTGAAATAGCAGAGGCAATATGAAGTCAGCAAGGCCCCATTCTATCATGCCAGCTTTTGCATGCTGACTGTTTTATTTTTTTAATATATATAATTATATGTACATATGTATGTATATGCTGTGCTGGGTTTTCTTTGCTGCATGTGTTTTCTCTAGTTGTGGCAAACAGGGGCTACTCTGCAGTTGCAGCACATGGGCTTCTCATGGCAGTAGCTGCTCTCGTGGTGGAGCATTGACTGTTTTATTTTTTTAATATATATAATTATATGTACGTATGTATGTATATGCTGTGCTGGGTTTTCTTTGCTGCATGTGTTTTCTCTAGTTGTGGCAAGCAGGGGCTACTCTGCAGTTGCAGCACATGGGCTTCTCATTGCGGTAGCTGCTCTCATGGTGGAGCACGGCCTATAGGGCCTGAAGGCTTCAGTAGTTGCAGTTCCTGGTTCTAGAGCACAGGTTCAACAGTTGTGGCCCACGGGCTTAGTTGCTCCTCAACACGTGGGGTCCTTCCAGACCAGATATCAAACCTGTGTCTCCTGCATTGGCAGGAGTACTCTTTACCACTGAACCACCAGGGAAACCCCACCCATTGTTGAATTAAGACTAATGAATTAAACATAAAGTCGTTGCACATTTTCAGAGAAGAAAGATTGTGACCAGTCCCAGCTTGTGCAATATCTTAGTGACAGATCTTTAAAGAAGCAGAGAGTTATTTTGGAAAGTGTAAGTATTTAAAGACCTGAATTCAAATCCTCCTAAGTATTTATGTGGTTAGGGTTTACCTATAAAATAGAGACAATGATGATATCCAGATCGTGTCTTTATTATGTGGTTTAAGAAGGTAATAAATGTGCAAAATGCAGTGATCAGCATCTGGTATGTAAAAGATGCTCCATAAATCTATCTTTCCCCTCCTTGATTGTTGTTGTTGTCATTCAGTTGCTAAGTCAGGTCTGATTCTTTGTGACACCATGGACTGCAGTGCTCCAGGCTTCACTGTCTCCAGGGGTTCACTTTAACTCATGTCCACTGAGTCGGTGAGCTCATCCAACCATCTCATCCTCTATTGCTCGCTTCTCCTCCTGCTCCCAATTTTGCCCACCATCAGAGACTTTTCCAATGAGTCGGCTCTTCCCACTAGCTGGCCAAAGTATTGGAGCTTCAGCTTCAGCATCAGTCCTTCCAATGAATATTCAGGGTTGATTTCCTTTCAGACTGATTGGTTTGATCTTATTTGCAGTCCAAGGGACTCTCAAGAGTCTTCTCCAGCACAATTCGAAATCATCATTTCATCAGTGCTCAACCTTCTTTATGGTCCAACTCTCACATCCGTACATGGCTACTGGAAAAATCATAGCTTTGACTATACAGACCTTTATCAGCAAAGTGATAGCTCTGCTTTTTAATACATGGTTTAGGTTTGCCATAACTTTTCTTCCAAAGAGCAAGAGTCTTATAATTTCATAGCTATAGTCATCATCCATGGTGATTTTGGAAACCAAGAAAATAACACCTGTCACTGTTTCCATTGTTTCCCCATCTATTTGCCAGGAAGTGATGGGACTGGATCCCATTTATTACCATTATTCAATAAAGACTCAGGAGAAACATGCATTTCAGCCACCTCATGAGAAGAGTTGACTCATTGGAAAAGACTTTGATGCTGGGAGGGATTGGGGGCAGGAGGAGAAGGGGATGACAGAGGATAAGATGGCTGGATGGCATCACTGACTTGATGGACATGAGTCTGAGTCAACTCTGGGAGTTGGTGATGGACAGGGAGGCCTGGCGTGCTGCAGTCCATGGGGTCGCAAAGAGTCAGACAGGACTGAGCGACTGAACTGAACTGAACTGAACTGAACTGAACTGAAGGCAATCAGCAAATACATAGGATGTTTTACTTGATAACCAGTATGTTATCCCAATATAATTTATGTAAGTAATCTCACTCTTCCTCATAGTGATGAAGAAGAGAGTATTATAGGAAAGAATAGAATGGAAAAAAATTGTTTGGGGAAGAGGAGGAGAAAGAAATGGGGAAGATACAATTTTTGAGGCGTTGTCAGAAGGCAGTACATATATGAACATACCAAGATCCTAAAAGAGACAAAGACGGAATCTGTTTCACCACTTTGTTGAGAGTTTGTCCAGGAGAGTTACCAGACATTCTTTTACCCTAGGGCAGCGATTCTACGATAAAATTATCCTTCAGAGACCGTCACTTTACTGTGACTCGAAAAGTCTATTTCAAAGCCTCCCCCCAAGTCTTCAGTTACTCCCTGCTTGAATGGGAGGTGGACTGGAATTGAAGATATGCTAGCTCTTAATATAGAGAGAATAAGGTTTGTCATTGACACACTATTTTCATTTCCTCTACCATCCTAAAGCAAAGCTTCAGTGTCCAGCAGTGAAATGAAGGTAGTGTTTTAGTAGCAGTAATAGCAATGATTTGACCGATTCAACTAAAGCAGTTCATTAAAGCTTAAAAACAAACCAACCCACCCATCCTCAACTCACACAACAACAAAACCAAAAATATCAACATCAGGAAGAATAAACCATATCCTAATTCCCATACTATAAAACCACAGGTACCCAAAGGAACAAAATGAGAAATCAGAAGGGACAAATAAACACAAGATTGCATCATAGTTCTGTTCTACCCTAACTGGTTGATTCACCAGTCAAGTCCCACACATCCTTTAACTTATTATAAAATAAAAATTCTCCAAATTTTATTGTCCACTACCTGGGTGGAGTGTGCTATTGATTTCTTGCATTCTGCCTGTAGATATCAGAAACATGTGCTCACTGGGACCCATAGATTTTTGTCCAAATCTCACTTCTTATAATAAGCACTGAATCCAGACATTCATGTGTTCAACTCTCATTAACAACATCTCTGTCCCAAATTTTGACCCATTATTGGTTTGCAGAAACCTTAGTGGCTTGGGTGTTTTTGTTTTGTTTCGTTTTGCTTTTGGCCTTACTACACAGCTTGCAAGATCTTAGTTTTCCAGTGAGAGATTGAACCCAGACTCACTGCAGGAGAAGCACAGAGGCTTAGCCACTGGACTACCAGGGAAGTCCCCCAAACCTTTATCGGTTCTTCACTTTGTATCAGTGGGTAATTGAAACTCAACTTCCCATGCATGAACTATTAGGATCTACTCATTGTAAGGTGTCCAGATGAGGCATCCCTGTGGCACCTTGTGGATAGGGGACAGTCTGAACCATAAGGTGCACTAAAGTAAATGTGACCTTTGCCTTATAAATACTATGTTCCAGCCAAGAGACCTAGAGGGTCTCTGACTTGCCTTTCTGCCTCCAACAGATACAATCAGTAAGTGACCTGATCTTTCCTTCAGAATAGACAGAACAGAATTATAAGCCTGCTGAGGAAGCTTCCTAGGAAGAATGGTAATGTAAAAAAAAAAAAAAAAAGAAAAATGAATACTGGACTATTATATTAAATTTAAAAATTAAAAGAAAAAAAATTATTATCCAGGAATATTTTAAAGAGATTAAGTGTAAGACTGATTAGGTATTCAGGCTCTGAGCAGGCCCTGGAGTTTGATTCTCAGCTTAGCTCACATATTGGTTACCTGGCTCTCCACAAGTTACTAAATCTCTCTGTGACTCAGCATCTTCTCTGGTTAAATGGGGATAGTGGCAGCACTTGTTGTTGAGGGTATTATATGAGTTAATATAGTAAAAGCTGTATAAGAGAGGCTGGTAGATAGCAAATGCTGTGTATGGTTTTATTACTGTTATTACAATCATTTTGTTAGGATTCTTTGGACTTTGGAGCAGCAGAGAGAAACCCTTTCTGTCCACAGGAAAATGATCAGGAAAGGCTACTGGTTTGGAAGGCAGTATAGCCCGGATCACATAGGAGTGATTGTGCCTCAAGGAGACCCTTCCTCCACTCACAGGTTAGGGGGTAGAGGAGAGAAGTTGCTCTGTGGAAGTCCTGAGAGCATTACCAGGTGTGGTTCGAGACAAAGTCCAGTTTTGCAGAGCTAGCCCTCAAGCCATATATAGTGTCGGCTAGGTTTATTTTACCCTTCCTTACAGAATTACACAGTTTAAAATGGTAACAACTCTTTTTTTAAAGGAATCCCTTTTAGGCTGTTAGCAGGTAAGGACAAGAGGTCTTAGTCCAGCCAAGGATATTTGCATTTTAATAAGTAACTTTTGGAAGCTGGGAGGAGTAGCTTGTTGCTTGTCTCAGTGATGAGTGTGCAGGCTACATTTTTAGCATTTAGTAGGCAACCCAATGTCCTGTAATACCCAGGGCAGCCTTGCATAATGTAAAGAATTGTTCTGCCTTTACACTGTTTTCAAATGTCCAGCCAGGTATTTTATAATTATTCAAGCCCTGAATCTATCTGACAAATAATGCAAAGCATTTTTAAATTTTTTCATATATACTGGATTCTATAGGAAAAAAACTATTGTGTCCTCTGATGGAAGATTATTCTTGTGTCATTTGTAAACTGGCTTTGCCTCTTGTTGGGTATAATAACCAAGTCAAAGTTTGGGAGGAGGGACAATTTATTATTGCTAGCAGTAAATAGGGAGATCTTTCCCAAAACAGTATCTACCCAAAGAGCAAAACCAGGGAAGTTTTAAGCTAAGGGAACAGATATATTCATGACGGGGCTTGGGCAGAAGGGAATCAGCATACAATTGGGGCCAAGTACCTTCCAGTACAAAGCCTGAGTACAAGCTTTAGCTGATTGAAGCCAAGAGGGTCAGCATCATTGTTCTGTCCCCCACCTTGGTTACTGCAGAACTCAAAGACCATATCAGATTGTTGTGTATATCTCTTAAGGAGGAACTAGAACCCTGTCTTATAGCTGAGCTGTTGTTTCTTAACTGCTTTTCCTTTGTTCTTAGATTCCCTTACTTAAGATCATTGATTAGTGAGACCTGTTGAAGGGTAAACATTGTGACCAGGCTTAGATCACAAAATGGCTTCTCACGTTAAGAAAGTCAAGCCTGGTTCTCTTTCTCCAGGGATCCCCTACATTATCTGCTTACATTTGGTTTTCCTAGAAGAGCATCCTTGGATCATTCACTGTTTCCCCAAATCAGATCACCAACAGCCACACTGTTCCTGATCATTGTATTGTTACCAGATTAGTCAACTAGACCCCACCAGGATCCTAGCCGTCCCTTGTCTTAGCCAGGGATGTTCTTTTTCTTTTTGGATCTGTGCTGCCAATAAGGAAACTGATGTTGAGATTAGAACAGCATCAGCTTTATTCAATGGTCAAAGAATGAAGAAGCAGGAACTTGGCTCACAAATCCATGTCTCACCCTAGTTTAGACAGAGAAACCATGTATATAAGAAGGTCGAGGTGAAAGGGAAGGAATTGGAAAGTGTGGGAGAAATATTCATAAGTAATCTAAGCACAGGGGTGTGGCTTGGACCTGGAACTGATGCAGCACTCCTGTTCAGTTCTTGTATGGGCTTTTCCAGTTGTTGTCATGGCAACAGTCAACTGTCATGGCACCTATGGGTGTGTCACTTAGCATATGCTAATATATTACAATGAGCACATAATGAGACTCTAGGACCACTTCTATGGACCACTAGAAGTCAAATCTTCTGCTGTCTTGGGTCTAGTTGGTTCTAATCAGTTCTTGCTTTTCTCTTTGCAGCTTCCTTCTGAATCTTAGATAAGAAGGGCAGAGGTATGACTCTCGGGCAACAGCTTTGGTAACTGTATCACCAATACCTCACTGCTGTATAGGGCTACTATAGATGTCATATTTATCGTGGATATACTTTCTTACTGTAAGTTATTTCATTTTATTTCTTTTTTATATTAAGACTGGAAATTATATTGATATTAAAATATATGTGTGTGCATAGGTAGAAGTGATGGATCCAGTTTCAAGTACCTGAAACTTCCACAATTTGGAGCATCTTCCTTAAAAACGTGATTAGAAAATTATGAGCACAGTATTAGGTATTAGAATGACTATTTTTCTAAAACAAGAAAACAAACTCAACAAATTGCGAAGTATAAAAGCTGAAAAAGGACATCAATATTATAAAATCCAGAAATACTTTTCCTACATATCTTTACAACATACTCTGCTCTCCTCTTCATTGGACAGTGATATCACAATATCACGTTTTACAGGAAGAAATTTTCCTCTACCTTTCTTGGTTCTTCAGGCTGGGCTAAGAAATAAATTGACATGAGAGAGATGAATAGGAGAAAATCAAACAAAAGTTTAATGTTGTGTAGACATGGGAGCAACCCAGGAGAACTGGGTAACTCATGAAAAGGGCAAAAGCCCTCACCTAAAATACCACCCTCAGCTAAAGACAAAAAAGATTGTGGAGGATGGAGGGAGTCAACTGCGGAAGGTTACCTGGAAAAGCACAGTAAAAAAGGGTAAGATTGTTATGCAGATTTAAGTCTGTGCCTTCTCCCTTAATAAGAATCTCTAGAGATTTTGTCATCCTCTTCTTCCTGTTTCAGAGAGGGAGACAGACTTACAGATGGAGATTTCCCTTAAAAACGTTTCCTACAAAAGATTAACTTCTACTCGGTTTTCAGATTTTCCCCCTGTTTTCTATTAGAAAATAACCAACTTAAAATACTTAATCTACCAAAGAGGCATATTTGGGGGTAGCAATTTTTGCTTCTCTACAAGATAAACTAGAAATATAATTCATTCTTCAGCATCACTGATCTGCATTTATTTTGTATTATTGATAGTTGAGGTGCATGGAAAATGTGGTTGCCAAGCAATAATTAATATTAAGTTTACACAGGAAAAGAGCTTTATTTGGGGTTAAGAATCTTGATTCTGGAGACAGAGATTTGGGTAGAACCTAAGGAGTGTTCTGGGGAAGAGAAAGAGTCAGGGGCTTGTAAAGATAAAAACTACAATGGTGCTAAATTGTCCAGCAAGAATTGTGACTGACTCTGAAGCAAGTCAGGCAATATTTGTGCTTACGGAATCACATGCTATTTTAGAGCAGGGGTTCAATAAGTATCTTGAGAGGACAATAGGGCAAAATGACAGAATCCATTCAGACTGAGACAGGCATAAGTCCCACTTCCTCAGTGGCTTCCTGACTCCATCTGAGAAAGCTGTTTTAGCAATAGTGACTCCATTTTTCTTTTTCTTTCACACCATTCACATGAGTAGTTCCATTCTTTGTAGTACTGCTGCAGGTTTGAGCTTTACACACACAGAAATTATGATTAACTCTATACTGCTTTATTCCCATCAAAAAAAGACAAAATCATCACAGTGTGCTTATAATTTTGTATTCTACATTATTGAGTAGATTCCTGATAGGAGATAACTTCCATTTTCACTAGATGAGGGAATGAACCAAATCCTCTGCCTACAATTTTACACACATCTGATGCTAAGAAAAATATTTTGACAAGATTAACTTCTGACTCCAGATATTTCAACCTTGTCTTTCTTCACTGCCCACAAATTTCCAATGCCAAATACTGGAGGATGCATTCAAGCTGCATCGTGACCTTTGCCCCTCCACCTTTGTGTCCTGAAGTCAGGACAGCTGGCTCTTGGTGGAGTTTTTTTTTTTATTGCCATTTCTACTCCAGGCTGGCTTGAGGTACTTTCCCATTCCTGGAAGTGACTGTGAACCATGTGCATCTATTACACTGAACCAGAACTAAACACATCCTCAACTCAAGTTCGTCTTGTCTGTATTCCAAAAGCTTTCTGCAGCTACTCTCATGCTGCCAATAAAAAAGAAAGTATGACAGAGGGAAATCTGATGGGGAAAAGACAGTGGTCTTATCCAAATGTAACTAAAATATATTTCTTTTGCAAATGTTACAGAAACATATGATCTCTTCCAGCACCTGCTGATAGATTGGAAAGTGCAGAAAGAATAAAATATGATTCCTGAGTTTTCAGCTGTAATCATTGGGTAAATGTTGATACCATTTATTATATGGTGAAATCTGAGAAAGTACTAGATTTAGGAAGGAAATCAAGTCTTCTGGTTTGGGGATATTGTAGTTTGAAGTGTCTTTGTGATATCAAAGTGTTTATGCTGAGAAGCAATGTGAGGACTAGAGACATCAATTTGAAAATCATTGGCAAATGTATAAAGCCACTGGGAATAAGATGAGGTCAGCTAAAGAGAGAGGAAGAGTAGCTAGAAAACAAAGACAATCCCAGGACAGAGCATAAAGAATCCCAATATTTAGAAGAGGGATAGAATGGGAAGAGCCAGAAAAGAGACTAGAACAAACAGCCAGGAAAGTGGGACACATCTCAGGAATTCAATCTCAGTCACTAAAACAGGAGAATATAGTTCTAGTGGAAATGATTGATTATAGAATCTTGTTGAGAGGTAAAATAAGAGAATAAAATTGTTCTTTGGATTTAGCAATATGGGAAATTTGGGGATCTTAACAACAGCAGTTTCAGTGGATTAGTATGTGCAGAAAAAAGGTTGAAGGATGTTGAAAAGTAAATAAGTGAGAACGTAGAGGCACCATGTGAAGAACACTTTCTGTGTTTTGCTGTGGAATGGTGATGTAGGAGGATGTGGGATCAAGAGAGGATTTAGTTTTTATGTTGTTTTTCTTCAGTCATGTCTGACTCTTCGTGACCCCATGGACTGTAGCATGCCAGCCTTCCCTGACCCTCACTATTTCCCAGAGTTTGCTGACGTTCATCATGTCCATTGCATTGGTGATGGCATCCAACCATCTCATCCTCTGTTGCTCTCTTCTCCTCCTGCCTTCAATCTTTCCCAGCAGAAAGGTCTTTTCCAATGAATCAGCCAAAATATTGGAGCTTCAGCTTCAGCATCAGTCCTTCCAATGTGTATGTTGGAACCAATGTTGACATTGATTTCTTTAAGATGGACTGGTTTGATCATCTTGCTCTCCAAGGGACTTTCAAGAGTCTTCTCCAGCACCACAGTTCAAAAGCATCAATTCTTTGACCTCTGCCTTCTTTATAGTCCAGCTCCTACAACCCTACATGACTACTGGAAAGACCATTCAGTTCAGTTCAGTTCAGTCACTCAGTCATGTCCGACTCTTTGCTACCCCATGAATCGCAGCATGCCAGGCCTCCCTGTCCATTCCTTCCACTCAGACTTGCATCCATTGAGTCAGTGATGCCATCCAGCCATCTCATCCTCGGTCATCCCCTTCTCCTGCCCCCAATCCCTCCCAGCATCAGAGTCTTTTCCAATGAGTCAACTCTTCACATGAGGTGGCCAAAGTACTGGAGTTTCAGCTTTAGCATCATTCCCTCCAAAGAAATCCCAGGGCTGATCTCCTTCAGAATGGACTGGTTGGATCTCCTTGCAGTCCAAGGGACTCTCAAGAGTCTTCTCCAACACCACAGTTCAAAAGCATCAATTCTTCAGCGCTCAGCTTTCTTCACAGTCCAACTCTCACATCCATACATGACCACTGGAAAAACCATAGCCTTGACTAGACGGACCTTTGTTGGCAAAATAATGTCTCTGCTTTTGAATATGCTATCTAGGTTGGTCATAACTTTTCTTCCAAGGAGTAAGCGTCTTCTAATTTCATGGCTGCAGTCACCATCTGCAGTGATTTTGGAGCCCCCAGAAATAAAGTCTGACACTGTTTCCACTGTTTCCCCATCTATTTCCCATGGAGTGATGGGACCAGATGCCATGATCTTAGTTTTCTGAATGTTGAAAGACCATAGCCTTGACTATATGGACATTTGTTAGCAAAGTGATACCTTTGCTTTTTGGATTTTATAGGAGAGGTTAGATCATATTTGTTAGCTGATAAGAAGCAGGGCAGGTAATGAGAGAAGACAAAGTTAAATAGTTGAAAGACTTAAGTCCTTGAATGGACAAAAAGGGAGAAATGGTGTCACTCTTTCAATTCAATTAAAAGGTCTCGAACACAACACAGGTGTTTCTGCTATAACGTCATATGCATTTATTTTTAAAAGTTCTTGCATTATGCAAAAACACACACTAAAAATAACAAGTCTTTTGGGAGAAGAATATTGTGGCAGATCATTCAAATCCTACAACCGGAGCACTAACAAAAACATTAGCATTTATACTAAATAAATTAAATGGTTAAAAGGATATATTAAATTTCTAACTAAGTGAATAAAATCAACAATAAACGTAGGATTTGATCTTCTTCAAAGATAAAGGTAGGTTGATGGAAGAATGTCACACGGAGAAAATGCATGCAAGCCAGAGAAAACTATGTAAGAACAGTCTCGAGACAGACATGCGGTAAGCTAAGCCAAGAAGAAAATCTTTAAGTGAATGACTTTTGTGTAGGGTATTCTGTTCATTGCTGTGTTTCAGTGTGCTAATAAGATCTATGTTCAGCTACTATTCCTTGATAATAATAAAAAATTAACATGCTCAGAAAAATCTTGTATGAACTAACTCCCACATTATACTGACGTTATCCCTTGGCTTACCAATAGTATGTGGAATATTTGCATTGCAGAAACATCTACTGTATCACAGAAACTGTATTTCTTGACTTGTTCAGCAGCTATTACAGGTATAGGAATCTACTGAATACTGTGCAGGATCAAAGATGCAAAAAATGTAGGCCCCTCTAACTATAAGCACAACCTTTGCCCTAGAACTCAGTTATGCCACACACTCTAAACCTTTACACAAGACAAAACAATAGTTTAGTCACCAAGCAGAGCCAAAGACCTGTAGTTACTCCTCAAGAGTCATAGATAATATTCTCAGCTGTATCTTGTGAGCTGCTTTTTAGACACTGAAGCCGCCTCAGCAGGTGGAAGAAGGTGGCTGCCTGATGAGAGGATGACTACATGATGATCAGACAAAAGCTACGACATAAGCCACTCCACACAGTGCTGAGAGCTGTCTCCAGGAAGCGGGAGCAAATGCTGAAACTGATGCTGGCCAGACTACCACATCACTGATACCAAAGTGACTGTCGGAACTGACTGTGCCATCCCGCCTCTTCCCTCCTCCCATACAACCCTGAACCTCCCCTTTAAAAACTTCTGCCCCCTGAGCAGCAATTGGAAGCTGACCCTCAGACACAAGTCCACCTTCTCTCCCGGTTGCCAGCATCTGAAATAAAGCTACCTTTCCTTTCCTACTAACCCCTGTCCCTCGAGAACTGGCTATCAAGCAGCAAGCAGCCAGACCTGGGTTCAGTAACATAGCCATATTTGACTTTGTCAAAATCTTGATTTCCACAGGCAGAAAAAGGAAAAATTACAATGTGTTTCGATAAAAATAATAAACTTGTAGTAGCAATATTAATAACTATTAACCTTTACTGAGAACTTACTCTATATTAGAGTGATTTAACCCAATTAATACTCACAGGAACCCTATGAAGTAGATACCCTCAGCATCCTGATTTCCATGAAGCAGAAAGATCATGCAACTTTTGAATGACAGAGCCAGGATTTGAAGCTTAGAGATTTGAAGAGCTAGGTTCTTTAAAATGGGGAAGGAAGGCATTCAACACGGTGCTCAAACACTTTTCCCACCACATCTGGGATTATTGGATCATTCCCTCTACCTCCAAAAAACTGAGAACTCATGGTCATCTTTTGCTTTAAGGCTTATGAGGCATTATTCTGGAAGAGCGTGTAATGTTGCTAGAACTTATAGAAGTCCTAAAAGAAGTGATGAACCTGAGAGGGGGTGTGCTAGGAGTTACTCTTTATTGTCAACTTTCTGTGTGGCAAAGCTAAGCAAAGGTCCCAGGGGTTAGGTGAGAAAAACAGAAGGCAATAGAGGCATGCTATCTTACCTGTCTTCCTCTGATAACAAGAGGCTGAGGGGGACTCCAATAGCAAGAGGCTGTGGAGAGGGCTACCTGTATTGAAAGCTGAAGCAGATTGAACCTTGCTAGATGGATAATTGGAAATATGCAGACCAATGAACACAGGTCCTTCTGGAAAGCCTAGAGGTACTCCTGTGAGAACACCTATTTTTGAATAACTGACAAATGAAAAAGAAAAATCAAGAATGCTAAAAAAAAAATAGTGACAACTAATGAAAAGGGGACATTACTGCATCCGCACCTCCATTTTTAGGGTGGTGTTCATTTCAGGAATAGCAGCAACAACAAAACAAGGAGCTGATAGCTAATACACTGTGGATAATTGCTTTTCATTCTCCATTCTCTCTTCTCACCTTTCAGGAAGGAAGGCGATGATGTTGGGAGGAAAGGGGACTGTGTGGTCACCACCCTTCACTTCCTAGTACATATCAAGACACTGGAGCCATAAGCCTATTCTATGCTTGGGGAAAGGTGGAAGGGTAGGGGCTGATGGAGACTGGAGAGAATTTCAAAGAAAATATAAATTTTGGAAATAGGAGAGTTGTGTTTAATAACTCCAATGATATAATTTAATAACAAAAAAGGGATTAGAAGTTTATGAAATTGGTCTAAGATGTCATCACGGGAGCCTGCTGGCCAACAGGGGGCTGCACTAGGAGTTTTTGAAAAAACTTAATTTTATGATTATACCTCACAAGTTGAGACTTCTTTCCAAAAAGTTGCTTCTATGAAATGTAAAGGTTGGACTGCATGAACTGTAAGGTCTCCTCCACTTCTAACATCTGAGCCTTTTTTGGCAATTAGGATTGTAGGAGTTCAAGAAGATAAGTCACTGGAACGGTGTGGCCCTGTGGCGGTTCCCAAAGAGCAGTGATTCCCGCTGCCTGGTTGATGAGTCCTTCATTCCCCTGCCTGCTCTGCTAGGTTGATAGTTCAGGATAGTAACCTTGCCTTCTATGATGCTGTCTCAAAGCTGGCATAGGTGAAAAGAAAAAGCCACAGGAGGTGGTGGTAGATTTGAAAGAAATCAAAGAAAGAACAGAGTTTAAAGCAGAATACTGAAAGGATGGTGGGACTGATGATAACCATGGGACATCGGTTAGAAGTGACTTGAAGAAGAGATAAATGGTATTTTCAATTTCCTATCAGTGGGGCTCCCCAAATGGTGCAGTGGTAAAAGAACCTGACTGCCAATGTAGGAGATGTGAGTTTGATCCCTGGGTCAGGAAGATCCCCTAGAGGGGGAAATGACAACCTACTCCAGTATTATTACTTGAAAAATTCCAAGGACAGAGGAGCCTGGCAAGCTACAGTCCATAGGGTTGCAAAGAGTCAGAAATGACTGAACACACAGGCACACATCGGTTTTTATCCTAAGTCCCAAGGTAAAGAAAAATATCAAAGTTTTAAAATAGGAAAATACTTTAGAGAAAATTTAAATTTCTTTATTTTAAGGATTGAGAAGTCTGAACATCAAAGCATGGTCTGTGCAAGTTTTATATCTAAGCCATTCATCAGTGGCAAACCCAGAGCTAAATTATGGGGTCTGTTTGTTTGCTTGTTTGTTTGGGCTGAAGGTTTAGGACTGAGAAAAGGATGAGAGACTGAGTGCTCTTAAGGACTCATAACTCAATATGGGAGAAAGAGTGATGAAATGAATAAAGAAATGAACAAAAACATACCAGGCAGAGAATTAAATCAGAGTGATGTGACTGAGTAGGTGGTTAATTTAGATATTTAGGTTAATCACATACTGAAATGAAAAGAGTACAGTAGAATCTCTCTTAACAACCCCAAGTTCACTGACTCACTAGAGTCAGTGAACTTGGGCATTCACTACCCCTCTGTAAAACAGATGGACAAATGCAGGTACTGTGCTTAGTCACTCAGTCGTGTCTAACTCTTTGTGACCCCATGGACTGAAGCCCGCCAGGCTCCTCTATCCACGGGGATTCTCCAGGCAAGAAAACTGGAGTGGGTTGCCATGCCCTTCTCCAGGGGATCTCCCCAACCCAGGAATCGAATCCAGGTCTCTTGCATTACAGGTGTATTCTTTACTGTCTGAGCCACCAGGGAAGCCCATATGCTAAATGGTAAGCTTCTCTGTTTAAGTTTAGAAACACCAAGAGATAGTAATGGTATCACAGAATCAACGCTGAAGAAAATTTCAAGATAGGGTGTAATTAGCAGTGTTGAATGGATCAGAGTTATCAAGTAAGAGAAGAATCAAAAACAGCATTTGGTAATTAGGAAAACCTTGGTGTAGCCCCCATCATCCAGAGTCTGTCTCAGCCACACAAGCCCCAAATCTCAATGCTCAACTCACTAAAGCTGACCAATCTCTGAGACGTTATTCCAACTCACAAGATAATTCAAAATGCCAATTCATTCATTTTTGATGGTTATTAATTCAGATCAGTCATCTCCAAGTGGCTTTTGCTTCCCTGGTGGATATAAGTAATTTAGTATATTAAAATGCACATCAGAAGGTTACTTGTTGTTCCTATAATATTCTGTTCTTATCTTATCAAAGCATGTGTCAAACTGTATACGAATTGCATTATCTTGTTCCGCGTCACATACTATGTATATGTTTGATTGATTGTTCTTTACCTTATGCTTAGCATGATGCAGAGCATGTTTAGATTTTCAATAAATATTTATTAGAGATATAAATGAGCAATTAACTCATTAATTTTTTCTATAATGATGTTGCAACCTGATAAATTATCCTCTTCTTTCTTAGAGATAATTGCTTTTAAAAAAATATCTCTGGAAGAGCACTAAAGACATTCTAGACAACTCTTTTATCTCCAGTTGTTCATCTTTCATGGAATCACTAATCTTTGCATCTCTTTGACATACTCTTAAATGAATTCCTATGGTAATTAGTATCATAGAATATTTTCTTTTATAACTGATGTCCTGCCAGCCCTATTGAGATATATGACACATGTGAAAGATAGGGTCTACTAATCCTCTTTCTATATTCTATCCACAGGATATTTAACTATAAATTTAATTCACTGGAAATGCAATATAATAAAGACAACAAATGAAAAAGAAGATAATTTTTTGTGCTGCCTAATTCTGATCATGTCATAAGTCATAAAGCTGAAGAAAGGGAGTCTTCCTCTAAGCTGTCTTTAAAGTCTGTTTGTGAACAAAACTTTAGACCTTTCAGAAAAAGTGAAATTGTTAGTCAGCCTGTCATGTTCGACTCTTTGTGACCCCATGGACTGTAGCCCACCAGGTTCCTCTGTGCACAGAATTCTCCAGGCAAGAATACTGCAGTGGGTAGCCATTCCTTTCTCCAGGGGATCTTCCTGACCCAGGGATTAAACCTGGGCCTCTTGCATTGCAGGCAGGTTCTTTATTGCTTGAGCCACCAGAGAAGCCCAGACCTTTCAGAAACCACAAGCAATTTGACTGTCTATAGTACATCCATGGAGAAGGAAATGGCAACCCACTCCTGTGTTCTTGCCTGGAGAATCCCAGGGATAGGGGAGCCTGGTGGGCTGCCGTCTATGGGGTCGCACAGAGTCAGACACGACTGAAGCGACTTAGCAGCAGCAGCAGCAGTATATCCATGGATACATACGTGACTATGTGGGCTGTTTTGAAATGTGTTACTCAGATTGTGTGGCCAGAATGAAAGGAAAATAAAAAATGCCAGATTCTTTAAATTATCCATCACTCTCTTTCCTTCAAATGCCATCATTTTCCCCTTATTTCTAGAGTTTTTTTTTTCACCCACTTAGAGAACTTTTTCTGAATTTGCTTCAGTTTGCAAGCACCACTCCCACCCCGTGCTATATCTTTGCCATCTCACATCTCCACTAATTATGAGACATAGGCTTCCTGGATTGTGACTATTTGTAGTCATATATCATCAACAAATCAAAAGTGAATGGTATTTTTTCCCTGGATGTAATGGAATGCCCACTAGACTCAGAAATAGAGGACCCAGTTTGAATTTCGATTATACTCTGTTCTACCTTGTACTCTTGGCCTAATTGATGAAATAAACTTCTATACAAAAAAAAAAGTATATGGAATAAATGTAGAAGAAATGACTTGACTTGATTAGAAAAGCATTGTTTTCATCCACTAATAAAAAATTGATTTAGCTAAAAGTCATTAAAGATGAAACGATAAAAAATTGATGGGATCAATTTGAATAGAGCATCAGACTGTTGCTCCCTGAAACACTGATCAATTTAGCATTGTTGAGAGTAGTATAATCAAACAGTATATGCCTCCTGATGAGGGTTACCAGATAAACTATGGGATGCTGAGTAAAATTTGATTTTCAGATAAATAATAATTTTTAATATAAATATGACCCATGATATATTTGGGATATTCTTATCCTACAAAAGTTACTTGTTGTTTATTTAGAATTAACATTTAACTAGGTGTCTTGTATATGTTTTACTGGAAAATACCAAGGAAAGAAGAGCCTGGTGGACTACAGTCCATAAGGTTGCAAAGTGTTGAACATAAGCATGCATTTGTATATATATATGTTATTTTGATAATCCTACTTGATGTGGTACAAGATTTTAATATATATTATATAATCTAGCACAGCTATGTATAACTATATATGGTTCAATGTAGTATAATATATTTTATCGTACATATGTTTAATATAGTTTAACAAATTGAACTTACCTCTAATTAAAACTTTAGAACTGACTTTCAATCTGCAGAAAACATGGGATTTAGAAGAACAAATTAAATGATACAATGAGTAAATCGATATCCAAAAGTGAAGTTTTGACCTGGTTTTTATTTTTTATTTTATTTTTTCCTAACTGTTATTTATTTATTTTTACTTTACAATACCGTATTGGTTTTGCCATACATTGACATGAATCCGCCACAGGTGTACATGAGTTCCCCCCCTTTAAATGATACAATGAGTAAATCGATATCCAAAAGTGAAGTTTTGACCTGGTTTTTATTTTTTATTTTATTTTTTCCTAACTGTTATTTATTTATTTTTGCTTTACAATACCGTATTGGTTTTGCCATACATTGACATGAATCCGCCACAGGTGTACATGAGTTCCCCCCCGAACCTCCCTCTCACCACTCTCCCCATATCATCTCTCTGGGTCATCCCAGTGCACCAGCCCCAAGCATCCTGTATCCTGTATCGAACCTAGACTAGCAATTCATTTCTTACATGATAGTATACATGTTTCACTGCCATTCTCCCAAATAATCCCACCCTCTCCCTCTCCCACAGAGTCCAAAAGTCTGTTCTTTACATCTGTGTCTCTTTTGCTGTCTCGCATACAGGGTTATCATTACCATCTTTCTAAATTCCATATATATGTGTTAGTATACTGTACTGGTGTTTTTCTTTTGGCTTACTTCACTCTGGTTTTTACACCTGTCAATGAAATGGAAAAAGATTTGGGTGGTGGGGAGGAGAATGGCAGAATGCTCTAGATCAAAGATATTCAAAAGAGGATGATTTTACCCCGAGGGCATATTTGACAATATTTAGAAACATTTTTTTGTTTTCTCCAATGGTTTTTCCAGTGGTCATGTATGGATGCGAGAGTTGGACTGTGAAGAAAGCTGAGCACTGCAGAATTGATGCTTTTGAACAGTGGTGTTGGAGAAGACTCTTGAGAGTCCCTTGGACTGCAAGGAGATCCAACCAGTCCATTCTAAAGGAGATTAGACCTGGGTGTTCTTTGGAAGGACTGATGCTAAAGCTGAAACTCCAGTACTTTGGCCACCTCATGCGAAGAGTTGACTCATTGAAAAAAACTTTGATGCTGGGAGGGGTTGGGGGCAGGAGGAGAAGGGGACAACAGAGGATGAGACGGCTAGATGGCATCACCGACTCGATGGGCATGAGTCTGAGTGAACTCCGGGAGTTGGTGATGGACAGGGAGGCCTGGCGTGCTGCAGTCCATGGGGTCGCAAAGAGTCGGACATGACTGAGAGACTGAACTGAACTAAACTGAACTGAATGTAGTGGAGGGAGAAGTGATGATACTAACAAGCAGTAGGTAGAGGACAGGGAAGCTACTAAACACTTTGTAACCTCATACAGCGATGGCCTCCCCCCTCATGCCCCTCTCCCCTCCTCCAAAAAACAACAAAGAATTATGAGGCTTAAAACATCAACAGTGCTTCTGGTTAGAAACCCTGGTCTAGACTAAAAAAGACCTTGAAGTCTTACCAAACAGATGTAATACATGATACTCATTTAAATCTTGAAACCATACTATAATATAGAGTACTTCAGTGATAGAAGGCAAGATAGCTATTTAAGAATAATACTGTAGAAAAAAATTGCTATTTATATGGGAAAGATTCATAAGACATTGCTAAGAGAGAAACAGGCTGCACATAAAGAATATGTATAACACAACCTCATATTGTTAAAAAGAAGCACGGGCTACAAAAATACTGTGTGTGTTAGCCACTCAGTCATGTTTGACTCTTTGAGACCCAGGCTCCTCTGTCCATGGTGATTCTCTAGGAAAGAATACTGGAGTGGGTTGCTGTTCCCTCCTCCAGAGGATCTTCCCAACCGAGGGTTAGAACCTGGGCCTCTTGCATTTCAGGCAGGTTCTTTACCACCTGAGCCACCAGGGAAGTCCAAAATAATACAAAAATAATAACTATCCCATTTTTTCCATAAACATAAGTGTACATGTATAAACAGATACAAACATATAAATGCATAGAAAAATAATCTGAAAACCAGTCATCAAAATGTGTATAGTGTTGGGACTTCCCTGGTGGTCCAGTGGTTAAGAATCCATCTTGCAATGCAGGGGACAAGGGTTTGATCCCTGGTCTGGGAAGATCCCACATGCTGAGGAGCAACTGAGCTCATGTGCCGCAACTATTGAGCCCGTGCTCTAGAGACTCCAGGTCGCAGTTACTAAGCCCCTGCGCAGCAACGGCTGAAGCCTGAGTGCCCTAGAGCCCACGCTCCACAACAAGAGAAGCCACCATACTGAGAAGCCTGTGCATCACAACGAAGAGTAGCCCCCGCTCTCCACAACTAGAGAAAGCCCACAGGCAGCAATAAAGACCCGTGTGGCCAAAAAAATAAAGCAATGAATTAAATATTTGAAAAAAATTCAGAGTTGGTGTTTCTAAGTTCGAGATCATAACTAATTTGCATTGTCTTTTTTTTCCTTTCTTGTGTTTATATATGGTGAATAGACATCTATATTGCTATTTTAATCAGAGGGAAAACACAATTATTTTAGAAAGAAAATTCTTAGAGTTGAAGGTCCTTACGGCCATTCTCTTTTACATTGCTGTTGTTTAGCTGCTCAGTCGTGTCCGACTCTTTTTGACTCTATGGACTGCAGCACATCAGACTTCTCTGTCTTTCGCTATCACCCAGAGTTTGGTCAAACTCATGTCCATCGAGTCGGTGATGCCATCCAACCATCTCATCCTCTGTCGTTCCCTTCTCCTCCTGCCTTCAATCTTTCCCAGCATCAGGGTCTTTTCCAGTGAGTCGGCACTTCCATCAGGTGGCCAAAGTACTGGAGCTTCAGCTTCAGCATCAGTCCTTCCAGTGAATAGTCAGGGTTGATTTCCTTTAGGATTGACTGATTTGATCTCTTTGCTGTCTCTCAAGAGTCTTCTCCAGCACCACAGTTTGAAAGCATCAGTTCTTCAGCACTCAGCCTTCTTTTCTAAAATGGCTTCTCAACCAACTCCCAAGGGTACAGATGAGTTCAGTGTCTCAATTGATGCACACACAATTTGATACAAAGATTCCACCCTGGCTCATTAGGGGCTTGAGAAAGTAACAGGAATAGTAGTAGTCGTGTAAGTTGCTAAGTTGTGTCTGACTCTTTGCGACCCCATGGACCATAGCCCGCCAGGCTCCTCTGTCCATGGAATTCTCCAAGCAAGAATACTGGAGCAGCTTGCCATTCCCTCTTCCGGAGGATCTTCCCGACCTAGGGATCAAACCCAGGTCTCCTGCATTGCAGGCAGATTTTTTACCATCTGAGTTAGAGGGAAGATTAGGCAAGAGTACAGAGACCTTCTCAATGAAGAGGTTGTGGTGACCCAGAAACTCAACTTGCTGAAGTGGAAAGCTACTGCTGTTTCATTCCCTTTCCAGAATAAGCCAAGAATGAACCAAAGGGAGCATGAAGAATGGGTATGAAAGTATCTTCTCTCCAAACAAAGAGATGGATCTCTCTAAATGGGAGAGTTAGGCTGAGATGTATGTCAGTGAGGTGTTAAGAAATTGACTGTAAGCTGAAACCAGACAAGAGAAACCCCGGCTCCTGTAACCCTCTGCTTGTCCTGATCTGATTTGAATAAGTTTCAGGAAGTTGGCTGCTCTCTAATACTGAAAAGCTAAAATTTAGGGTCTTCTCTTTGTAAGCTCATCCAGTAACCCTATGGTTTACTGGACTCAAATCAATGCAGTATTAGTCTGTGAAACTTTCAAAATCCCCCAACAGTTAGCAAGCAAATGAGAGCATCTCTCTCATCTACTACCCAAGTTCCTAACAAAACCCTTGAGATAAGCTCTAGGGTTCTCTCATCCTTTCCTTCTTAGAACCCTGGAGGGATTTTGCAACAGATGGTCCCAGGAGACTTGGGGTAGAGGGATTTGCTCCTCTTGGGGGAAATACCCCTGAAATCTGGAGTTTAACAGACTGCATTTTTCCCCCCTATCTCTCTCATCTACTACCCAAGTTCCTAACAAAGCCCTTGAGATAAGCTCTAGGGTTCTCTCATCCTTTCCTTCTTAGTACCCTGGAGGGATTTTGAAACAGATGGTCCCAGGAGACTTGGGGTAGAGGGATTTGCTCCTCTTGGGGGAAATACTCCTGAAATCTGGAGTTTAACAGACTGCATTTTTCCCCCCCGGGTCACTTCTCAAACCAAAGGGATCTATGTCCCCAGCTTCAAGGAATATATAGCAATAATTTGAGATTCTCTAAGAGTTGGAGACATCAGAGTGACTGAGCATGCTTTGACACTAGAAGAGCTGAGTTTTTCTTGCTTTATGGATTTTAGCTTTCCTTTTAAACACCTCTTGAATATATGGTGTTTTCACCTGTTTCCTCGGAATAGATTCAGCCTTTCAATGTCTTTTAAAGATCACTGTCTGAAAAGTGACCCCTTTTCCTTATTGCTAAGGTCTGGCACAGCAAGCAGCTGTTGGCAGAACTAAGTGAAAATTGAATGTCATGTGTATTTTCCAAAATATTATTATTTTCCCTTTATGATTTGCAATATTTTTCGGTTGTATTGATTCTCATGTTCATTAATATTATATTTCTTCATGCTCATCTTGTTGTGGTAATGGATTCAAGGACATGAAATTATCTCTCTCATCTACTACCCAAGTTCCTAACAAAACCCTTGAGATAAGCTCTAGGGTTCTCTCATCCTTTCCTTCTTAGAACCCTGGAGGGATTTTGCAACAGATGGTCCCAGGAGACTTGGGGTAGAGGGATTTGCTCCTCTTGGGGGAAATACCCCTGAAATCTGGAGTTTAACAGACTGCATTTTTCCCCCCAGGTCACTTCTCAAACCAAAGGGATCAAAGTCCCCAGCTTCAAGGAATATATAGCAATAATTTGAGATTCTGTAAGAGTTGGAGATGTCAGAGTGACTGAGCATGCTTTGATACTAGAAGAGCTGAGTTTTTCTTGCTTTGTGGGTTTTAGCTTTCCTTTTAAACACCTCTTGAATATATGGTGTTTTCACCTGTTTCCTAGGAATAGATTCAGCCTTTCAATGTCTTTTAAAGATCACTGTCTGAAAAGTGACTTCTTTTCCTTATTGCTAAGGTCTGGCACAGCAAGCAGCTGTTGGCAGAACTAAGTGAAAATGGAATGCCATGTGTATTTTCCAAAATATTATTATTTTCCCTTTATGATTTGCAATATTTTTTGGCTGTATTGATTCTCATGTTCATTAATATTATATTTCTTCATGCTCATCTTGTTGTGGTAATGGATTCAAGGACATGAAATNCAGCTGTTGGCAGAACTAAGTGAAAATTGAATGTCATGTGTATTTTCCAAAATATTATTATTTTCCCTTTATGATTTGCAATATTTTTCGGTTGTATTGATTCTCATGTTCATTAATATTATATTTCTTCATGCTCATCTTGTTGTGGTAATGGATTCAAGGACATGAAATTTAGCTGAGACATTACAATGATCTCCAAATATTTTGAACATTATCAGATTGAAAAGGAAATAGAAGGTGGGATAATGTGTGGATGTGGTAAGTTGCAGGGAGACAGGTATTGAGTCAATAGGAAGTAACATTTTCTAAGAACTAAGACCATTCAAAAATAGAATTGATGACCATATATCTATATAGGTCTGTGTAATGAGGTAGTATGTACCATTAGAAAGGAAAAGAGTGAGATAGATTTACGGTACTGGTATGGAAAATACTCAAGATATTAAGGGGAAAAAACTAGCTGTAAATTGCTTTGTGCAGTCTAGTTCCATTTGTGCAAAATTGAAATGGTACAGAAATATACATAACTGAACATAGAAATTTTCTAGACAGAAATAAACCAGGTAAAATAACAAACAAACATAAATTATGTTTACTTCTGGACCAGAGAATGCAAAGCAAGGAAACAGAAAACTAACTTTTCTAGTTATGCCCTTCTATACGGACAGCTTTTTTTCTGCCTTAAGCATTTTTATAATACGAAAAGCCCAGTTTTATTTATTTAAGTAAACTTAATTTCTTAAGAGGTGGATGCTAACTGGTAAGAGAATGAACTTGCAATCATTGGAAGCAGAGTTTGGCAGCTATTTGTGAGGAGTGCTGTGCTTTTAAAATTACCTCGTAACTCTAAGGTCCTATGATTCAGTTATACTTAAAGGACTTAAAGCTACCAAGCATGTGAATTTTTCCAACTTGCTTCCAGTTGGAAGCAAAGACTTGGATTAACCCCCTGCCTAGGATTGGTTGTTAGGTCTAAGCAGAAAATGATGTCTCTAGAAGGAAATATTTTTATATTTTCTGATGGAGAGATATTTTGGCCAAAAGATCCAGAATCCAAGGAAACAGAAAGTGGTTTAAAGTGTTGCGTTTTTCAGTGAGGTGAATTCTGCAGAAGGAGGCTACCATTTTGTTTCAGTTATCCCGACCTTACCATCCTGGTGTCATCACCCGCCTGTTCTTTGTCCGCATTTCCCTGAGAGGATGATGGGGGAGGAGATGGAATTGCAGGAATGCACAAGCTCAATTCAATCTTTACTCTCCTATAGCCTAGCTTATTTTTCTTTCATGTCCCTTAATATAGGTAGGATTGATTTTTCCAGTTATATAAGCTTTGAATTTTATCTTGCTCAGTAATACATCATGAATCTCAGTTAAACAGAAGTGGTTAAGGATTAGCCCATCACCACATCTCAGTGGAAAAGGAACACATATTTGTTCTACACTTTCTCTGTTATTGAAAATATTTTCTATTTTTCTGTTTTTCGAAATCTGCCCTCATTTAACTACTTGCATCCCACAAAAGCAAGAGTCAGAATTGGTTATGTGTTTATTTCAGATCTTAATATTTCATTCATTATGGATTTTTGCATTCATTTTTTAAAACACTGCATTAAAATCTTATTCATCTTGATTACTGTGCTGTTTTCTTAATTTTTGAAATATTTTTGGTATTCCCTTAAATTCTGCCTCACTTGCTATACTATTTCCAGCACTGTTCAAGAAGATTTTCTTTTTAGCAACTATGGCCTTCCTTTAAAAACTGGAAGTTAATTTCCTTTGAATCTGGCCTTTGGGTGCTCAAATTTCTATAAAATGCCTGTTTAGAGACTTTAAGTTAGTGGTACTTTATACTGTCAATTTTTTCTTCTCCACGGTAAATTAACCCACTGCTTTCACTTTTTCTTCTCAGTAGTCCTTTCTGTAGCCTCATTAGAACGTTCCATTTTGGCAAAGAATTTAACAATTTTGCTTTGTGTTTAGAAGAGAATAATTAAGAAGAAAATCTTAATTATATACAGAACATAAAATGAAAATTAATTTAATTCATTACTCAGAAAAAATATTTTTAATGTTTGGTTATGTTTACTTTCAGACTTTTTCAAAAGCATGTGTGCTGTCGAATGTGTTTCATTCTTTTGTTAATTCCTTTCCTTTTTACAAAATTCGATCTATTTGTCTATCTATGTATCTATCTTTCTATTGTATCTTCTATATAGGCCCCTGTTTGACATATAATGGCTGTTTGGTTACCAGCAGATGGATATAACTTATTTAAGCATACATTGTTTTTTGTATCCATTATTATATTATAAATAATATCATAAAAGCTTTTTGTATAACCAGGTGCTTATATCTGATAATTTCCTTAAAATAAATAATTGGAAGTGGAAATGTAAAGCCAAGGAAAATGGATATGCATTGACACTAATTGCTAGTATTTCATATCCTTGTTTCAGTTCAGCTCAGTTCAGTTCAGTCGCTCAGTCGTCTCCAACTCTTTCCGACCCCATGAATCGCAGCATGCCAGGCCTCTCTGTCCATCACCAACACCCAGTGTTCACTCAAACTTACGTCCATCGAGTCCGTGATGCCATCCAGCCATCTCATCCTCTGTCGTCCCCTTCTC
>SJYT01079897.1:21943-42630 GCA_006410635.1 Cephalophus harveyi | reverse complement strand
CATGCGAAGAGTTGACTCATTGGAAAAGACTCTGATGCTGGGAGGGATTGGGGGCAGGAGGAGAAGGGGACGACCGAGGATGAGATGGCTGGATGGCATCACTGACTCGATGGACGTGAGTCTGAGTGAACTCCGAGAGATGGTGATGAACAGGGAGGCCTAGCGTGCTGTGATTCATGGGGTCGCAGAGAGTCGGACACGACTGAGCAACTGAACTGAACTGATGGCTTTCTTTGCATCTCTCAAATTTTGATACAGTACTTTTTATTCACTTTGAAATATCTTCTAATTTTCCTTGTTTCAAGTTTTTTTTTGAAAAAAATGTATTATTCTGAAGTGATCATTTTCCTAGATATTTGGATTTTCCTGATATTTTTCAATTTTTGAATTTTAGTTTAATTCTGTAGTAGTCAGAGAAAATAGATTGTATGCTTTCCGTGCTTTAAAATGTATTGAGGCTTTTAAATGACACAGCATGTGGTATATCTCAGTGAATTGCTAAGCACACTTGAAAATTATCTATCATCTGTTGTTTGATTACTTGTGCTATAAATGTCAGTTAGATCAAATTGGGGGTAAATGCTGTTTAAGCCTTCTATTAGACTTTATTCCATTTGATTTATCATCAACTACTAGAAGAAGAGTGCTGAAATCTCAAAATATACTTAAGATCTGCTCATTTCTCCTTTAGTTATATCAGTTTTTGAAACTTTGAAACTTTGAAAATTTTGAAACTTTGTTACTCAGGATTTAGGATTGTGAGGTCCCTATACATTTAGAATTGTGAGGTCTTCTTTAAATTAAATAGATTAAACCTTTTCATTACATTGAAATGTCCCTCTTTATCACTGGCAATATTCTTTGTCTGGAAGCCCATTTTGTCTGATGCTTATATAATCACCCAGTTTTCTTATTGCCAATGTTTGCATTGTATAGTATTTTATATCCTTTTAATTTTCTAATGTAAGACATAACAGTCTACTTCTCTTCTCCTCAGGCACAGTACTATTGTTATAATCAATCAATCAATAATGCATTCTTTTCACTTTTTCTTTAAACAATTTCCTTTTAAAATTAAAAAAAATTAATTGGAGGATAATTGCTTTACAGCATTGTGTTGGTTTCTGCCATACAGCAATGCAATGCAAATCAGTCATATTTATATAAATATATCTATCTCCTCCCTTGTGAGCCTCCCTCCCCTCTCCCATCCCATCCCTCTAGGTCATCACAGAGTGCCAGGCTGGGCTCCCACTATTGCATATCTATTACAGATCTGTTACGTAGCAGCTTCCCACTAGCTGTCTGTTTCACACAGGATGGTGTATGCATGTCAGCCCACTTTCTCAGTGTGTCCTTTCTGCTCCTCCTCCTGCTGCATCCACAAGCCTGTTCTCTGTCTGCATCTCTAATTCTTCCCTGTAAACGGGTTCATCAGCATTTTTTTTTCTAGATTCCATGTGTATATGTTAATGGATGACAACTTTTTTTCTCTTTCTGACTTGCTTCACTTTGTATAACAGGCTCTAGGTTCATCCACCTCACTAACTGACTCAAATCCATTCCTTTTAATGGCTGAGTAATATTCCATTATATATAAGTACAACAGCTTCTTTATCCATTCATCCATCAATGGACATCTAGGTTGCTTCCATGTCCTGGCTTTTGTAAATAGTGCTGCAGTGAACACTGGGGTCCAACTATCTTTTAGAATTGTGGTTTTCTCAGGGTATATGCCCAGTAGTGGGATTGCTCGGTCCCATGGTAGTTTTATTTCTAGCTTATGAGGAATCTCCATACTATTCTCCATAGCGGCTGTATCAGTTTACATTCCCACCAACAGTGCAAGAGGATTGCCATTTCTCTACATCCTCTTCAGCATTTATTGTTTGTTTGTTTGTTTGTTTTGATGATGGCCATTTTGATTGGTGTGACGTGATACCTCATCGTAGTTTTGATTTGCATTTCTGTAATAATGAGTGACGTTGAGCATCTTTTCATGTGTCTATTGGCCATCTGTATGTCTTCTTTGGAAAAATGTCTATTTAAGTCTTCTGCCCATTTTTTGATCAGATTGTTTGTTTTTCTGATATTGAGCTATATAAGTTGCTTATATACTTTGGAGACTGATTCTTTGTTAGTTGCTTCATTTTCAGTTATTTTCTCCCATTCTGAGAGTTGTCTTTTCATCTTGTTTATGGTTTCCTTTTCTGTGCAAAAGCGTTTTAGTTTAATTAGGTCTCATTTGTTTATTTCTGCCTTTATTTCCATTAATCTAGGAGGTGGGTCAAAGAGGATCTTGCTGTGATTTATGTCAAAGTGTAAACAATTTCCTTTTAAATGATTAAAACTTGAGTCAAAAATTATTTCCTTTGCACAGATAATTATTATTTAAACTACTCATAACGCCTTTGAATAGACCCAAGTTTCCATACGGTATAATTTTATTTTTGTCCCCAAAACTTCCTGTAACCTTACTTGTAGTCGAGATGTCCTCACTAAATTCTTCTAGTTTTTGCTTATCTGAAAATATTTAAAATTACTATTCACTTTTGAAAGACGTTTCACTGGATTTAGAATGACATTTCTTCCCCTTTCAACACTTTACAGATATTTCATTGTCTTCCATTGTGTATTGTTTGTGATATGAACTCTGTAGTCATTTTTATCTCTGCTTCTCTGAATATAATGTGTCATTTTTACTAATGGCTTCTTTGAAGAGCTTTCTCTTTATCACTGCTGTATAGCAGTTTGATTATAGGGATGGATTTCTTTCTTTTTTTAAAATTTTGTTTGAAGCTTATTGAACTTTTTGATTGTGTATGTTTACAGTTTTCATTAAATTTGAATAAATTCCAGCCATTTTTTCTGTAAATACTCTTTTCTGCCTTCCTTCTTTTTTTTCAGACTATAGTTGCATTTGTCTTAGACTTCTTTATATTGTCCCTTACTGATACTGGAGCTCTGTTAATTTTTTCTATCCTTTTTTCATTTCGTGCTTAAAGTTTAAACACTTCCTATTGCTGTGTTTTCAGAGCATACTGACCTTTTCTCTCTCCACTGATGTCTAATCAGTTATTAATACCATGCAGTGAGTATTTCATTTCAAATGTTGTCTTTTTCAGGTCTAGAAGATCCCATTGGTTCTATTTTATTCCTTCTATTTCTCTTCTCATCATTTTCATGTTTTCTCATACATTCTTAAGTACAAAAATAGCTTTAAAGTCCTTTCATTATCTACATCATTTCTGGTTCTAATTTTATTGGTGAAGAGATTTTTTGCCTAGAAATATCTCTGCAATTTGCTCTTCATATCAGTTGGAAATGCATTTAGTTTCAAGCAACCAAATACTAGACTAGTTCAGTTTAGTTCAGTGCAGTCGCTCAGTCGTGTCTGACTCTTTGAGACCCCATGAATCGCAGCACGCCAGATCTCCCTGTCCATCACCAACTCCTGGAGTTCACTCAAACTCACGTCCATCGAGTCAGTGATGCCATCCAACTATCTCATCCTCTGTCCCCTTCTCCTACACCCAATCCCTCCCAGCATCAGGGTCTTTTCCAATGAGTCAACTCTTCACATGAAGTGGCCAAAGTATTGGAGTTTCAGCTTCAGCATCTGTCCTTCCAATGAACACCCAGGACTGATTTCCTTTAGAATGAACTGGTTGGATCTCCTTGCAGTCCAAGGGACTCTCAAGAGTCTTCTACAACACCACAGTTGAAAAGCATCAATTCTTCAGCACTCAGTTTTCTTCACAGTCCAACTCTCACATCCATACATGACTACTGGAAAAATCATAGCCTTAACTGGATGGACTCAAAGGCTTTGGCATAGTCAGTAAAGCAGAATTAGATGTTTTTCTGGAACTCTCTTGCTTTTTTGATGATCCAACGGATGTTGGCAATTCGATCTCTGGTTCCTCTGCCTTTTCTAAAACCAACTTGAACATCTGGAAGTTCACAGTTCATGTAATGCTGAAGCCTGGCTTGGAGAATTTTGAGCATTACTTTACTAGCGTGTGAGATGAATGCAATTGTGCGGTAGTTTGAGCATTCTTTGGCATTGCCTTTCTTTGGGTTTGGAATGAAAACTGACCTTTTCCAGTCCTGTGGCCCATGTTGAGTTTTCCAAATTTTCTGGCATATTGAGTGCAGCACTTTCACAGCATCATCTTTCAGGATTTGAATTAGCTCAACTGGAATTCCATCACCTCCACTAGCTTTGTTCGTAGTGATGCTTTCTAAGGTCCACTTGACTTCACATTCCAGGATGTCTGGCTCTAGGTGAGTAAGGAGATCCAACCAATCCATTCTGAAGGAGATCAGCCCTGGGATTTCTTTGGAAGGAATGATGCTAAAGCTGAAACTCCAGTACTTTGGCCACCTCATGCACAGAGTTGACTCATTGGAGAAGACTCTGATGCTGGGAGGGATTCGGGGCAGGAGGAGAAGGGGACGACTGAGGACGAGATGGCTGGATGGCATCACTGACTCGATGGACGTGAGTCTGAGTGAACTCTGGGAGTTGGTGATGGACAGGGAGGCCTGGCGTGCTGCGATTCTTGAGGTCTCAAAGAGTCGGACAGGACTGAGCGACTGAACTGAACTGAGTGATCACACCATTGTGATTATCTTGGTGACTAAGGGCAACTTAAATAAATAGAGGTTTATTTGTCTCTTAAGATATCTTGTGCTAACTCAATAGCTCAGTAATGTAAGGATTGCTGTTATTTTTTTAGTTGTTTTACTTGTGTTGGTAACTTCATTGTTCCAAGAAAACCTCCAGGCATCACAGTTTATGTTAAGTAGGAAAAGCATCATGTCTCAAATCTATATATTATTTCCCTCAAATGTGTTGCTTTTCTAAAAATTCAGCCAAGCAATTTTCCAACTTACTGGCCAGGAGTGAGTCACAAGCCTTCTTCTAGACTAACTGCTTGTCAAGTCAAACAAGGTTACCGCAACTGGTTTAGACCAATGAGAAATCTTCTCCTTGGGCTCGTAAACTGACTAAGGCTCTGATTAGCCAGGAGATGAATGGTGGGGAAGAGACACTGCAGTGTTGCCTATGCTCTGTGGTGGCACAGTGTCAAGTTCAATATCAGAATGGCTTTTGATGTCATCTGGTAGAAAATTGGACTTCCCTGGTGGCTCAGATGGTTAAGCGTTTGTCTACAATGCGGCAGACCTGGGTTCAATCCCTGGGTCGGGAAGATCCCCTGGAGAAGGAAATGGCAATCCACTCCAATACTATTGCCTGGAAAATCCCATGGACAGAGGAGCCTGGTAGGCTACAGTCCATGGGGTTGCAAAGAGTCGGACATGACTGAGCATTAGGTGGGAGAGAAGAGCGATGAGTAATGCGTGTAACCTCCGATTCAAATAAATAAAATTTCAGAAGTAAATTACAAGACTTTTTGAAAATGTTTAGATTCTGTGGTCTTTTCTGCATGCTTGCGTGCTAAGTTTTCTCAGCTATGTCTGACTCTTTGTGACCCTATGGTCTGTAGCCCACCAGGTTTCTCTGTCCATGGGATTCTCCAGGAAAAAATACTGGAGCGGGTTGTCATGCCCTCCTCCAGGGGATCTTCCTGACCCAAGTTTCAAACTCTCATCTCTGATGTCTCTTGCATTGGCAGGTGAGTTCTTTACCATTGGTGCCACCTGGGAAGCCCCATATAGAGGCAGTTGACTGGCAGAGATTTATACCAGCTGAAGTGTCGTATGACACATAGGGTAGGGAGAGTCACAGTAAACTGAAGGAAAATGATTCTGGTTAGCTCCTGTGTCTTGAAAGTTTTTATTGTGATTTGTGTGACCTTCAACCACGTGACCTCTCTAAGCTTCAATTTCATCATCAAAAACTAGAAATAAAAGCATGGCTTTGTGGGAGATTAGGGTAGATACTGTATCTAGCTAAAAGCCCCAGTTCTCAAAGACTTAAGTGTCAGAGCCACTTTATACCTTTAGAAATTGTTGAGGACTCCAAAGAGCTTTGCTTATATTTATAGTAGCTATTGACCTTTACCATATCAAAAATTAAAACAGAATTTTTAAAAATATGCGCTTTTTAACTTATAAACATAACAATAAAATGCATTGAATATTAAAGTAATAAAATAACAATATTTTCCAAAACTAAAAAAAAAATTGAAATGACTGGCATTGTACTGTTTTTTTAAATCTCTCCTGGTTTAGTGGAAGACAGGATGATTTTCCTGTTCATTTCTTCACGCAATCTGTTGTGATATTACGTGATATGTAGCATCTGAAAAACTCCATTGTACACTTGGGAGAGAATGAGAATGAAAATGTCATTTCAGTATTATTGTGAAAATGGTTTTGATCTCACAGACTTGCTTGAAAGTATATCTGGGGGGTCTCTGGATAAATATTGAAGCCTGTTGGTTAAGAAAATTCCCAAAGGGAACTGTGAGAGGAAATTATGAATTAGGAGATTGGGACTAATAAATACACACTGCTGTATATAGACTAGATCACTATTGATGACAGGGATCTACTAAGCCCGGGGAACTCTACTCAACATTCTGTAACATCCTATATGGGAAAACAGCTTGAAAAAGACTATATATATATTTGCTATATATATATATACATGTATATAAAAAACAATTAAATGCGTGTGTGCTAAGTTGTTTCAGTGGTGTCCGAATCTTTGTGACCCCATGGACTCTAGCCTGTCAGGCTCCTCTGACTACGGGGATTCTCCAGGTAAGGATACTGGAGTGGATTTCCATGCCCTCCTCCAGGGGATCTTCTCAACCCAGGGACTGATACATATATAGATATATAACTGATTTATATTTCTATTTTTATATATTATATAATAATATATTATATTACACATAATATAATAATATCACATATAATATGTATATTTACATATAATATATTACATATAATAGTATATTACATTATATAATATTAAATATATTATATGATGTAATAATATATTTATATATTACATGTAATATAATAATACAGCTCTATATTATATATATTTATAATATACATAATATATATATTTATAATACATATATATTTATACATATATATAACTGATTCACTTTGCTGTATACCTAAAATTAACACAATATTGTAAATCAACTCAGTTCAGTTCAGTTCAGTCACTCAGTGTCCGACTCTGATCCCATTGACTGCAGCACGCCAGGCCTCCCTGTCCATCACCAACTCCCGAAGTTTACTCAAACTCATGTCCATTGAGTCGATGATGCCATCTAACCATCTCATCCTCTATTGTCCCCTTCTCCTCCCACCTTCAATCTTTCCCAATTAGGGTCTTTCCCAATTAGGGTCTTTTCCAGCATCAGGGTCTTTTCCAGTGAGTCAGTTCTTCATATCAGGTGGCAAAAATATTGAAGTTTTAGCCTCAGCATCAGTCCTTCCAATGACTATTCAGGCCTGATTTCCTTTAGGATGGACTGGTTGGATCTCCTTGCTGTCCAAGGGATTCTCAAGAGTCTTCTCCAACACCACAGTTCAACAGCATCAATTCTTTGGCGCTGAGCTTTCTTTATAGTCCAACTCTCACATTCATGCATGACTACTGGAAAAACCATAGATTTGACTAGATGGACCTTTGTCTCTTGAAGAACTTTCCACAATTTGTTGTGATCCACACAGTCAAACGCTTTGGCATAGTCAATAAAGCAGAAGAAAATCGACTATATTCCACTAAAATTTTAAAATAGACTCTTCCTTTCCTGAGTAAACATGGGCAAGATATTAATCATGTTTGTATCTCAGCTGTGCCATCTCTAAAAAGGAGCTAATGACGCTGCCTATGTATAGGACTGCTCTGAGGTTATCCAAGTCCTCTTAGGGTAGCATGTGGGCCTTAGTAAGGGTTCAGTGCTAGGTCATACTACTCCCTAGTGAATATACAACAAATAGGTTTTTCCCCCCGTGTTTCTTTAGAGCAGACAGGACCTTTGACACAGTTTAAGACGTGAAAGAGGCAAACCTCCAGTTTTAAACAGAAGGGCTGAAATTTGAATAAAATAACCTCTTTGAGAAGTAATGCTGAATCATACCATCCACCCATCATTCCCTCAACCATTATTTGACTTATTTCTTGCATATGGGTGAGGCATATGTATTATCCCCATTTTTAGATACCAGGTTACTGAGACAGGTTAAATGACTTGCCCACAGTCAGCAATCTCTGAAGAGCCTCCTTATCTTCTTGCTCCACATCTCATGCCTTTCAAGTCTGCCCTTCCCGCACGTCCTGATTTTTGCACATTAAAATGCACGCAGTGCATCTGCCCCCTGGGAGGCAAGTTCACCTGCATCAGCGTTTGAAGCTGGTGTCTGAAACTTGTTTGTATTAAAGATGGAAATTCACTGAATAGGCAGATGGACTTGAAGGCCTTTACATTGCTTTGGAGATCAAGATGCTGGGTGAGTGTTATTATCCACGTGCTCATAATTTGATCAAAAAAGCAGAACTGACCCGAAGAAAATGAGATCTGGAAAGGGGGCAGTGGTCATCAACTTTGAGCCAGGAGACCTCAGGCTTATTCAAATTTAGATTCGGGAAGTTACTACAGTTTGAGGAGAAACTGTCTGCCTGAGACATTAATGCATTCCATAGCTGACCTCGGTGTCGTAGGAGAACGGGAAGGAGGTGGTGATTCAGTATCATTAGCAGAGGTGATGATGCACACGCAGTGATTCCTGGGAGAATCTTGCAGGCAAGAAGCTGAGGGAGAAAGGTGAAGCTGCTGATTAAACATTCGAGTCTTCAGAGGAGGACTGCTGCTTGCCACTCTTAACAGTTATTGTAACGATACTGCTAACAATGATACTGCCTGACATGGTCTGAGTTTTCTCAGACTCAGTACCAAGGACTTTGCATCCTCCATGGTCATTAAATTCTCTCAAAAACCTATGAAGGAGAAGTTTTTATTATATGTATCTTACAGATAAGAAAAGTTAGTCTCAGGGATGTCAAATAGTAGTGAGTAGTGAGGAAAACTGAAACCAGCTCTGATATTAGAACCCAAACCACTTAAGGTACTGCTTCCCTGATATTTTTTAATCTCAATGGAAAATAAAACAATGACTCTTAGGACAATTATTGATTGCTGGAGATATGACCATTTGGTGACTAAATCAACTCTGAGTTTCCTTGGGCTGAGTTTAACCTTCTCGCTATTTACTCATTAGGACTTCAAACATGGATGAATGCCTGTCATTTTTGACACCTGCCATTGCTCCTTATGGCTCCTGGAATAATGTTAAAACCTTCTGAATAAAGTTGGGAGTTCATAATATTCCCTGAGAGTAGGTTTTTGGAAGCCAACAGGAGGAAGGCAGTGCTTGGAACCTCACCGTTGTCCAAGTTCATTAACCAGAACCCACTCTGTGCAAAACACCTAAGTGATGCAGGGCAGATCCACTCAGCGCTTCCTCTGAGAGCTCACAGTCTTGGATAGGAGATCTGATGTGTTCATAAATAATAAGCTAGAAAGCAATTGCTGTCTTAGAAAAGGGACTAACTTGTGACAAGTTCAGATGTAGAAAAGAGGCAAAAAGCACTGAGAGATGATGTTCTGTGAAGGTAGATGTGTATAAGAGACAGCATACGCACAGCACAATGGGCCAGGAGCACAGAAATATTGGTGGCAAAGACCGGGCGGGCGGCTCAGCGGACAGACAGCGAGACAGACTGGGTCAGTTAAAAACCGCACAGAGTACTGTTTACTTTTGATTAACACAGGAACCTTATCGAAGAATTCTGAATTTGAAACATTTCATAATTCTTGAGACTGGAAGCAGGACCAAATCCAGCCCACCATCTGACGTGTATATAAAATGTTATTGGAACCAGTTATGCCCTTTGGCTCATGTCTTGTCCATGACTCATGTCCATGGTCACTTTCTCGCTGTGACAGAAGAATTAAAGAGTTGCCTCCAAGACCATATATGGTCCATGAAGGCTAAAATATCTACTACCTTGCCTTTTACAGAAAGAGTTGTCTAAGTCCTGGACTAGGACCCTGGGCTCCAGGGCTGTCGAAGCATCAGCATTTCCTTTCACTCAGTGGAGACATGGAGAAATGAGAGGTGACTAACCAAGGTGAGAAAGTGAGTTATTGATAGATGTCGGCCTAAAGCTATCTATAAATAGGTCGCATTGATTGGTGTTTCCTTTATACTGGACATTACAGCAAACAGTCTCATATGTGTATTGTCTCATTTATTACAGCATCTGGTAAGGTAGGTGCCTAGAGGTTTTTTTCCATTTTACAGATGAGGGGAGCATAGTGGGCTGAACAGTGCCCCCCAAATTCATGTCCATCCAGAATCTTCAATGTGACTTTACTTGAAAACAGGGGAATTTGTAGATGTGTTTAGTTAAGAATCTGGAGATGAAATTATACTGGATTTTAGTGTAAATCCCCCATCCCGAACCCCCTTCCCTCCTCCCGCCCCATCCTGTCCCTCTGGGTTGTCCCAGTGCACCGGCTTTGAGTGCCCTGTTTCATGCATCGAACTTGAACTGGTAATTATTAGTCTTTTAAGTCACCCCGTTGTGGGAGCCATAGGAAATTAATACACGGGCAGAGGCACAGAGAACTTAAAATGCACGGCCTAGACTCAAGCCTCGATCGGGGTCGAGTTTGGCTCAGAGCCCATGCTCCTCCTTCTGTCCACGTCCAGGTGGCTGCAGCCATCAGGACAGTCAGCTGGGGTGTCTGAGCAGACAGCATCACTGAGCACTAGCCACCTGGAATTGAGCAGAATGTTCTGGATCAGTCTCATGTGTAGGGGTGGGAATCGTAACATTGCATTATTTTACCCTGCAGCCAAGAGTTCCTTGCACAAGGAGGCGAATTTACTGCCTGACCTACATGCCTGCTGTATTCATTGGCTTAGACAATTCATGGGGCATGGGGATTGCTGAAATAGATATGGTGCCACTTGAAGAGTAGTTTCCTGGTTTAATATCTCATCTGAAAGCTGGAGAAGGACCTTTAGAACTTGGAGAAAAATAAAGCTCCTGGGCTTTACATCTTACCTGTTTTCCCTCAGACTTAGGAAAGATTGGGGGACTGGCTGGTCTTGCATTGAATCTGCTTGAGCATGCCTTAAATCACTAAGTAAGGTCACATGTATCTTTAAATCCTGCGTATAACTCTGTGGTTTTTATAGATTAGGAGACTGAGGCTTTGAGAACTGGCTAAGGATGCTTTTCCAATATCACAAGGCTACTAAGGTGCGGGTCCAGAATTTAGAGTTAACTATTCTGAGGAATTCTCTTCCCCCTACAACACGGATGCTTTTCAAAGTAATTCTCTCCTGCCTTGGGTCTTTGTTTTTCTCCTTTTCCTCCCTTAGCAGAGATCCAGCCAAGACAAGGCCTCCAGCTTAGAGACAGGCCTGGAGGTCTGTCTGCTCATCTTTTGTCACATTGTCACTTTGACCCTGAAATGTGAATCATCCTTCAAATGGAAGTAGTTCTGGATTCTTGCCCAGTTCCTCTTTTCTTTTAGTCCACAAGCCCCATCCCATCTACTGATCTTCTCTCTCACTGTGTCTTGGATTGAGGTGGGGTATGACAGGGTTGGAAATGCCCAGGTCCTGGTGCCTCTTCGTGACTGTTGAGAACTTGTTGCTGCTGTTCAACTGGTAAGTCGTGCCCGACTCTTTGTGATCCAAAGAACTGCAGCACACCAGGCTTCTCTGTCCCCCACTAACTCCTGGGGTTTGCTCAAACTCATGTCCATCGAGTCAGTGATGCCATCCAACCATCTCATCCTCTGTTGCTCCCTTCTCTTCTTGCCCTCAATCTTTCCCAAATCTTTGAGTACTTGCCTTGCTCTTTTCACAGAAGCATTCTATACCTTGATTGAAGAGAGAGTGTCATGTGGGAATTTTTAGCACTGAAGAGTGAAAGTGAAAGTTGCTCAGTCGTGTCTGTCTCTTTGCAACTCCATGGACCATAAAATCCATGGAATTCTCCAGGCCAGAATACTGGAGGGGGTAACTGTTCCCTTCTTCAGGGGATCTTCCAAACCCAGGGGTAGAACTCAGATCTCCCACATTGCTGGCAGATTCTTTATCGGCTGAGCCACCAGGGAAGCCCAAGAATACTGGAGTGGGTAGCCTATCCCTTCTCCAGGGGAACTTCCCAACCCAGGAATCAAACAGGGGTCTCCTACAATGGAGGCAAATTCTTTAGCAGCTGAAAGCTGGGCAGGGAAGATTCCCTGGAAGAGGGAATGGCTACCCACTCTGGTATTATTGCCTGGAGAGTTCCATGGACAGAAGAGCTTGGTGAGCATATTTTATTAGTTTTAACATAGTGGTTCAATATTTTTATAGATTATATTTCATTTGAAGTTATTGTAGAAAATTGGCTACATTACCAGTGCTGCACCAAATATGTAGCTTATTTATTTCATATATAATAGCTTGTACCTCCGAATCACCTACCTTTATTTTTCCCCTCTCTGGTTCCCTCTCTCCACTGCTGCAGCTGCTGCTAAGTCGCTTCAGTCGTGTCTCTCCACTGGTAACCAGTAATTTCTTCTCTATATCTGTGTCTGCATCTGTTTTATTACATTAATTTGCTTGTTTTACTTTTTTTAGAATTCCACATATAAGTCATAACATAGAGCATTTGAAATCAACAAGTTTAAACCTGAATGTATCTTTTAACTTCCTACTAAACCCTAGCACATAGATCAATTCCAAATCATGTTGTTAAATTTCTGTGGTCATTAAAATTAACCAAAAACATTGGAATTAGAGGTTTCCACAGGGGACTTTCCCTGGTGGCTCAGACAGTAAAGCATCTGCCTGCAATGCAGGAGACCTGGGTTCCATCCCTGGGTTGGGAAGATCCCCTGGAGGAGGGCATTGCAACCCACTCCCATATTCTTGCCTGGAGAATCCCTTTGGATAGAGGAAACTGGCAGGTTATAGTCCATGGTGTCGCAGAGTTGAACACTACTGAGTGACTAAGCACAGCACCTCACAGGGAGCCTGTGTTCCCCCGTAGGAGTTGCTTCATTTCCTAGTTTGAGAAGCAGAAACTCAGAGTGTGCATGCTAAGCCTCTTCAGTCGTGTCTGATTCTTTGCAACTTCCTGGACTGTAGCCCGCCAGGCTCCTTTGTCCATGGGATTCTCCAGGCAAGAATACTGGGGTGGGTTGCCATTCCTTCCTCCAGGGCATCTGGAGGATCTGACTCAGGGATCAAACCCTTGTCTCTTATGTCTAACCTGCATTGGTAAGTGGGTTCTTTACAACTGGCACCACCTGGGAAGCCCACAAACCCAGAGCAGGGGGGCTCAAATTTCATCAGGCATAGGAATTACTGAGGGAAATTATACAATGATATTCCTGCTCCCTGGCCACAGAGGGTCTCATTCAGTAGCTTTAGGTGGGCAGAAACCTGCTCCCCCCCCTTTTTTTTTAAACAGCTATTCCAGATGATTCTGAGTAAAATGTGAAGAATACTGACCTGGAGGGAAAAGATGGATCATCTGTAAAACTTTCCTTTTTTTAGCCAATTTTTCAACAGGAGCTGTTAATAAATAGTAGACAGTTAATAACAAAAAATCATAGTTAATATATCTTGAACAATAACCCTGTGTCACTCAGACATGGAGTACAGACTTATGGACACAGTAGGGGAAGCAGAGGGTGGGGCAAATTGAGAGAGAGCACCGAAACATATATATCACCGTATGTAAAATAGATAGCCAGTGGGAACGTGCTGTTTGATGAAGGGAGCTCAGCCCTGTGCTCTGTGACAACCTAGAGGAGTTGGAAGGGGTGGGAGGGAGGTTCAAGAGGGAGTGGACATATTATACCTATGGCTGATTCATGTTGATATGGGACAGAAACCAACACAACATGGCAAAGCAATTATCCTCCAGTTAAAAATAGCTAAATTAAAAAAAACATATTGAATCTCCAATAAATCATGTTCTAAAATAACAACAAAAAATTCACCATGTGTCACACACTATCACAATGAGGTTATATAATCTCATGCATGTGTATGTGTGTTTAGTTGATAAATTGTACTTGACTCTTTGTGACCCCGTAGACTGTAGCCTGCCAGGCTCCTCTGTCCATCGGATTTCCCAGGCAAGAACACTGGAGTGGGTTGCCATTTACTTCTCCAAAGGATCTTCCCAACCCAGGAACTGAACCTGCAGCTACTACATTGGCAGGCGGATTCTTTACCACTGAGCCACCTGAGAAACCCTTATAATAATCTCATACGTTACCTCGTTTCATCCTCAAAACAACCTATATGGTGAGTATTATTATTTTACCTGTGTACAGATGAGAAGACTGAGGTCCAGAGAGGTGCCCAATATTGCATAGCTAATACTAAGTGATGTGAATCTGCCCGTCTGTGTGCCTAGGTCCCCACGCTCCTAGTCTCCCAATGCTGGGTTTCCACTTGGTGGTTGAGAGATTACTTGACTTAGTGACCTGGTAACAAAGTAGACATATGATAATCAAAATTGTGGGTCTAAAGCAGGAGTTTGCCAACTTTTTCTAGAGAGTAGCTAGAATATGGCAGATTCAGGATTGGAACCCGCACCTAACTCTCAATCTGTGCAGTTCCTTCCCGTCTGCCAGGCGATTGCCAGCACTGATGCTAGCCCTCTATCTTTATTTACACAACAGTGTGATTTTAGTGCACGCCATTAGAGGCAGCTGGAAGCATCATTAACATTTTGGGCCACAAGGGTACCATTTAGTGCAATGAAGCAGATATCTTTTCACACAAATAATTTATTTTTCCCAGAGTTTTCCACGTGAGCACCCAAAGTGACTTGGGCTAATGTATTATTTTATACTAATCAGGTGGTTGGAACTCCATGTGTTTAAAGTTTATGAAATTTCAGACTAGCTTCCAAGTCTTTTATTTATTTTCTGGTGAATTTTGAGTCAAATGTAACCTGTATGGTTCTTATTCATTTACACCCTTGCTCTCCTGAAAGCTATCTGGATGAATTATTTAATGGCCACTACTTATGCTCTTTTAGAAAGGGAATTTGAAGTGTCTTTCTAAAGAAACAGAGTGTGTTGATTTTGTTGCCAAGCGTAAGTGAATTTGAACCATGAACAAGTTTGGGATTTAGGGTGAAGCATTGAGCTTGGGAGGCTTCATTCGGCTTCCAACTTTGGCAAATACATTCTTTAACCTCTAGAGCAGTTACATTGGCACAATCCAGAGGGATAACAGAGCACTAATGGCAGTTGTCAACAAATTGAAAAGTAAAAAAAAAAAAAAAAAAAGCGTATTTTAAAATCCAGAACTTGAGAGGTCCCTAGCTCTGAATAACTGAAGCATAAAACTCAAGAAGGCTTCAAATAGCTTTAATCTGCTGGCGAATCTGTCTCTGGATAGCATATAATCCAGGCTGAGAAGAGGGGGCCTAAGGGTTTCAGTACACTAATTCCAAGGTTGATTCTGCAAAAGGAACTGACCGGCATTCCAAGAAGAAAAGGAAGGCAGGAAGGAGAATGAGAAAGACAGAGTCAGAAGGATAGAGGCAGAGAGAGAATTACAGAGATGAAGGAAGGGACGGGGCGAGAGAGAGGGAGAGGGAAGGAGAGGGGCTGTGTTTAAAGATGAAAGCCTTGGGTTTGAATTCTCGTTCTGCTATTAACGTCTTGTAAGCTTTCAAGCAGATCACTTGAATCTGTCTGAGCCTGTTTCCTCACATGTATAATGAGGATAAGGATTCCAGACCTCACATTGTAGGATTAAGGTAGTGAGTGTGAGCAATTCTGAAGCTGTAAAGGGTGATGACTCCTACCCCCCGGGGGCAACACACATCCTGAGCTCCATGCTACCTGTCCTCCCCCTCGACTCCCTGTGTTGCTCCTCCGATCACAGGCCAATCTTTCTGTTACTCCAGATCTCATGCCTAGATTCCATCTCCTTTTGTTGGTTTTCACTCTATTGTTTATTTCCGCTCTTTGTGCGTGCTCAGTGACTCCGTCGTGTCCGACTCTTTGCAGCCCCATGGACTATAGCCCAGCAGGCTCCTCTGTCCATGGGATTTCCCAGGAAAGAATACTGGCGTGGGCTGCTATTTCCTCCTCCAGGGACTCTTCCCGACCCAGGGATCGAACCCTTGTCACCCATGTTTCCTGCATTGGCAAGTGGCTTCTTTACCATTGAGCCACTGGGAAAACACTTGCTTTCAGTCAGTTGTTCATTTATAGATTCCTTCTGCGAGGCTTTAAATATCCCTTGACCTTCTATTTGCCCCTGGGCACCACTCCATATGCACGATTCTTGGATATACCTTCACGTGTTGTTGCTGTCTTTTTGAGACCTCATGGACTGCAGCACACCAGGCTTCCTGGTCCCTCACCCTCTCCTGAAGTTTGCCTGAGTTCATGTCCATTGCATCAGTGATGCCATCCAGGCACCTCATCCTCTGATGCCCTCTTCTCCTTCTGCCCTCAATCCTTCCCAGCATCAGGGACTTTTCCAATGAGTTGGCTCTTCAAATCAGGTGACCAAAATACTGGAGCTTCAACTTCAGCATCAGTCTTTCCAATGAGTATTCAGGGTTGATTTCCCTCAAGATTGACTGGTTTGATCTTCCTTGGATCTCTGTCCAAGGGACTCTTAAGAGTCTTCTCCAGCACCACAGTTCGAAGGCATCAATTCTTTGGCACTCTGTCTTGTATGGTCCAACTCTCACAGCTGTATGTGACCCCTGGGAAGACCATAGCCTTGACTATATGGACTTTTGTTGGCTGGCAGAGTAATGTCTATGATTTTCAACACACTGTCTAGGTTTGTCATAGCTTTCCTGCCAAGAAGCAATGTCTTCCGATTTCATGGCTGCAGTTACCATCTGCAGTGATTTTAGAGTCCAAGAAGAGGAAATCTGTCACTATTTCCACCTTTTCCTCTTCTATTTGCCATGAAATAATGGGGTTGGATGCCAAGATCTTAGTTTTTTAAACATTTAGTTTTAAGCCAGTTCTTTTACTCTCCTCCTTCACCCTCATCAAGAGGCTTTTTAGCTCCTCTTCACTTTCTGCCCTTAGAATGGTATCATCCAAATATCTGAGGTTGTTGATATTTCTCCTGCCTATCTTGATTCCAGCTTGTAACTCATCCAACCTGGCATTTCTCGTGATTATTTATAGGTTAAATAAATAAATAAGGTGACAGCAGAGAGCCCTGTTGTACTCCTTTCTCAATTCTGAACCAATCTGTTTTTCCATACAGGGTTCTAACTGCTCTTCAGGAATTCCCTTGATTTCTCTATGATCCATCAGATGTTAGCAATTTGATCTCTGGTTCCTCTACCTTTTCTAAACCCATCTTAGACATCTGGAAGTTCTTGGTTTACATAATGTTGAAGCCTAGCATACAAGAGTTTAAGCATGACCTTACTAGCATGGGAGATGAGTGAAACTGTCTGATGGTTTGAACATTCTTTAGTACTCTCCTTCTTGGGAATTGGGATGAAGATTGACCTTTCCCATCCTGTGGCTGAGTCTTCCAGATTTGCTGACATATTGAGTGCAACACTTTGACAGCGTCATCTTTTAGGGTTTTGAATAGCTCTACTGGAATTCCATTGCACCCACTAGCTTTATTGACAGCAGGGCTTCCTAAGGCCCACTTAACTTCACAGACTGGAATGTCTGCCTCTGGGTAACAGACCACACCATTGTAGTTACTGAGGTCATTAAGATCTTTTTTCATACAACTCTTCCCTGTATTCTTTCTATCTCTTCTTGATCTCTTCTGAGTCTCCTTGGTCTCTATCATTTCTGTCCTTTATTGTGTCCATCTTTGGGTGAAATGTTCCCTTGATATCTCCAATTTTCCTGAAGAGATCTCTAGTCTTTCCTCTCCTGTTGTTTTCCTCTATTTTCATGCACAGTTCATTGTAGAAGGGCTTCTTGTCTCTCCTTGCTGTTCTGTGGAACTCTGTTTAGCTGGATGTGTCTTTCTCTTTCTCCATTGCTTTTCCCTTCTCTTCTTTCTTCAGCTATTCACAAAGCCTCCTCAGATAATTACTTCACCTTCTTGCTTTTCTTTTTCTTTGGGATGTTTTTATTTTCTGCCTCTTGTACAATATTATGGAACTCTGTCCATAGTTCTTTAGGCACATTCTTTATTAGATCTAATCCCTTGAATCTATCCGTTACCTGCACTATATATTCATTTAGGGAATTTAGGGGATTCCCTGGTAGCTCAGCAGGTAAAGAATCCACCTGCATTGCAGGGGACCCCAGTTCAATTCCTGGGTCTGGAAGATCTGCTGGAGAAGGGATAGTCTACCCACTCCATTATTCTTGGGCTTCCCTAGTGGCTCAGCTGGAAAAGAATCTGCCCACAGTGTGGGAGACCTGGGTCTGATCCCTGGGTTGGGAAGATCCCCTGGAGAAGGGAACGTCTACCCACTCCAGTATTCTGGCCTGGAGAATTCCATGCACTATATATAGTCCACGGAGTCGCAGAGTTGGACATGACTGAATGACTTTCACTTTCTTTCACTTTGATTTATGTCTTCACGTATTCACCTCTGAAGTGAAAGTGAAAATGACTCAGTCGTGCCCGACTCTGTGACTTAATGGACTATACAGCCCATGGAAGTCTCCAGGCCAGAATACTGGTGTGGGTAGCCTTTCTCTTCTCCAGAGGATCTTCCCAACCCAGGACCTCTAAATCCCTTCTCAACCCATTTCAGCATGGTGTCTGCCACTTCCTGCTCCTCTAACATGCCCCCCCCCCCCATTATCTTTCCTGAGTTCGCCAAATGATCTCCATAAGTTAGAGTTCAATGGACTGGTTTTGATCTCATGTGACTCTTTTTTGAATTCCCACTGTTGGTCACCCCTTCCTTCTTGAACATACTCTTTTGTTGGGGTTTCTGTGACTTTGAACTCTCCAAGTATTCTTGCCAGCCCTCTAGAAGCTCCTGTTTTTTTATTAGAGGATAATTGCTTTACAATATTGTGTTGTATACTGCCGTGCAACAACACGAATCAGCCAAAATTATACATATATCCCCGCCCTCGTGAGGCCCCCTCCCTGCCCCTCACCCTGCCCCGCTAGGTCGTCGCAGAGCACCAGGCTCGGCTCCCGGAGTCACCCAGCAGCTTCCTGTTAGCTATCTGCTTTACATTTGATAGTTTATATGTGTCAGTGCGGCTTTCTCTATGTGTCCCAGCCTCTCCTTCCTCCGCTGGATCCACAAGTCCACTCCCCATGTCTGCATCTCCATTTCTGGAAGCGCCTTTTCTGGTGGCTGCTTATTCTCTTCCTTTCAATCTCTGTATGTTGCAGTATCTTCAGTAACAGTCCTGGGGCTTTTCTCTGTCCACACGCCCCTTCAGGCACCAGAAACCTTTTATATACCAAACACTTCTCACTTCATCCCTCTTCCAGCCTCTTTCTTGTCCGGGCTCACATGTCAATGCCATCTCAACCGTTCTCTATTTGAATATCCTAAACTCAATATCTACCTGAATGTATTATACAAGCATCTTAAACTGAACAAGTTCAAAATGAAAGCTGTGGTTTTCCTCCAGATATACTTCCTCTCAAGTTTCTCCAGCTCAATAAATGAGCAGTTACTCAAGTCTGAAACCTTAGAAATGTTCCTGATACCTGCTCTCCTTCACTGCTCACGTTAAATTTAATACATAGTCCTGTTAATGCATCTTCCAAAATGCTTTTGAGTTGTCCCACTTCTCTTTAGATCCTTGATGTCACTCTAGTTCAAGTCACCATCATTTGTCACCACGGTAGGGTGCTGATTTCCACACTGCCTTTCCTACATTTTCTATTGTCTTTGATTCTATCCTTCACATAGCAATGAGAGGAGATTATTCAAAAGCAAAGTTTTTATGCCATTCCCCAATTAAAATCTTTTACTTGGGTTTCCAATGGTGCTTATTAGAATACAAAACATTTTTATAACAATCTGCAAGGTCCTACATGATCTGACCTTTGCCTATCTTTCTCTGATCTCATCTCACCCATCACTGTCTGTCTTATTCACTGCCAACTGTTTTTGCTTTGGAAGTTTGGAGTTTGACATTTTCATGTGTTGCAAAGGGCAAAGCAATATAGAGAACTCAGAATTGTGATGTCAGAAAGTCAGAAGTCCTTTTGCTTTTAACTTTTGTAGAAAGCATTATCATATATGGAGCCCAAGGGAACTTGGGGAGAAAGGAGGCTATCTAGCAAACATTGGTAAATGAGATTTTTTTCAAGGGCTTCTTTTCATTTGTGATAAAATAGTAGTGCTGGGCGGAAGCCTCAGTTCAGTTCAGTTCAGTTGCTCAGTCGTGTCCGACTCTTTGCGACCCCATGAATAGCAGCATGTCAGGCCTCCCTGTCAATCACCAACTCCCAGAGTTCACTCAGGCTCATGTCCATCGAGTCAGTGATGCCATCCAGCCATCTCATCCTCTGTCGTCCCCTTCTCCTCCTGCCCCCAATCCCTCCCAGCATCAGAGTCTTTTCCAATGAGTCAACCAATGAGGTGGCCAAAGTACTGGAGTTTCAGCTTTAGCATCATTCCTTCCAAAGAAATCCCAGGGCTGATCTCCTTCAGAATGGACTGGTTGGATCTCCTTGCAGTCCAAGGGACTCTCAAGAGTCTTCTCCAACAC
>SJYT01079897.1:2225-16558 GCA_006410635.1 Cephalophus harveyi | reverse complement strand
AACCATGGACTGCAGCCTGCCAGGCTTCTCTGTCCATGGGATTCTCCAGGCAAGAATAGTAGAGTGGGTAGCCATTCCCTTCTCCAGAAGATCTTCCCTACCCAGGGATTGAACCCAGGTCTCCTGCATTGAAGGCAGATTCTCCACCTGTCTCTTATACACATCTCCCCAGCTGTTTCCCATGAAGTGATGGGACCAGATGCCATGATCTTTGTTTTCTGAATGTTGAGCTTTAAGCCAACTTTTTCACTCTCCTCTTTCACTTTCATCAAGAGGCTTTTTAGCTCCTCTTCACTTTCTGCCATAAGGGTGGTGTCATCTGCATATCTGAGGTGATTGATATTTCTCCCGGCAATCTTGATTCCAGCTTGTGCTTCTTTCAGCCCAGCGTTTCTCATGATGTACTCTGAATACAAGTTAAATAAGCAGGGTGACAATATACAGCCTTGACGTACTCCTTTTCCTATTTAGAACCAGTCTGTAGTTCCATGTCCAGTTCTAACTGTTGCTTCATAGTAAATATGGTGAATTGTGGATTAGAAATCTCCTTCACCCAGAATTCCTGTTTGAAAAATATGCTTCTTTGCTCTTTCAGTTCAGTCACTCAGTCGAATCCAACTCTTTGAAATCCCATGGACTACAGCATGCCAAACTTCCCTGTCCATCACCAACTCCCGGAGCTTACTTACACTCATGTCTATCGCGTCAGTGATGCCATCCAACCATCTCATCCTCTGTCATCCCCTTCTCCTCCTGTCTTCAATCTTTCCCAGCATCAGAGTCTTTTCCAATGAGTCAGTTCTTCACATCAGGTGGCGAAAGTATTGGAGTTTCAGCTTCAGCATCAGTTCTTCCAATGAATATTCAGGACTGATTTCCTTTAGGATGAACTGGTTGGATCTCCTTGCAGTGCAAGGGACTCTCAAGAGTCTTCTCCAACATCACACTTTGCTCAACTTTGCTCTTTAGAATATGTGATTGTTACAAAAGATTAGAGAAAACTGCTTGAGAATCTAGTATTAAGCTTTTCATAGCCTGTGGTTAAGAGACAGGCTAAGAAGCAGCAGCCTGCTGGGGTCTGGGCTTCTGGCCACAACTTGTTAGTATACGTGAGATGTTGTTGGCCACCTCTCCAGCAGCCATAGTCCCCTGCCCACTAATCTTCCTTGCTAACAAAGCCCCATTTTGTTCACTTTTCTCTGAGGGTCTATTTGGAGGTGAAATAGAAGACAAAGGTAAAAAGGCAAAAAGGACACTGAAAGATGAACTCCCCAGGTCAGTAGGTGCCCAATATGCTACTGGAGATCAGTGGAGAAACAACTCCAGAAAGAATGAAGGGATGGAGTCAAAGCAAAAACAACACCTAGTTGTGGATGTGACTGGTGATAGAAGCAAGGTGCAATGCTGTAAAGATCAATATTGCATAAAACCCTGGAATGTTAGGTCCATGAATCAAGGCAAATCAAGGTGACCTCACCTTTGGAAGAGGTCAAACAGGAGATGGCAAGAGTGAACGCTGACATTCTAGGAATCAGCGAACAAAGATGGATTGGAATGAATGAATTTAACTCAGATGACCATTATATCTACTACTGTGGGCAGGAATCCCTTAGAAGAAATGGAGTAGCCATCATAGTCAACAGAAGAATCCAAAATGCAGTACCTGGATGCAATCTCAAAAATGACAGAATGATCTCTATTTGTTTCCAAGGCAAACATTCAATATTACAGTAATCCAAGTCTATGCCCCAACCAGTAATGCTAAAGAAGCTGAAGTTGAACGGTTCTATGAAGACCTACAAGACCTTTAGAACTAACACCCAAAAAAGATGTCCTTTTCATTATAGAGGACTGGAATGCAAAAGTAGGAAGTCAAGAAACACCTGGAGTAACAGGCAAATTTAGCCTTGGAGTACAGAGTGAAGCAGGGCAAAGACTAATAGCGTTTTGCCAAGAGAATGTACTGGTCATAGCAAACACCCTCTTCCAACAACACAAGAGAAGACTCTACATATGGACATCACCAGATGATCAACACCGTAATCAGGTTGATCATATTCTTTGCATCCAGATATGGAGAAGCTCTATACAGTCAACAAAAACAAGACCAGGAGCTGACTGTGGCTCAGATCATGACCTCCTTATTGCCAAATTCAGACTAAATTGAAGAAAGTAGGGAAAACCATTAGACCCTTCAGGTATGATCTAAATCAAATCCCTTATGATTATACAGTAAAAGTGAGAAACAGATTTAAGGGACTAGATCTGATAGACAGAGTGCCTGATGAACCATGGACGGAGGTTCGTGATATTGTACAGGAGACAGGGATCAAGACCACCCAGAAGGAAAAAAAATGCAAAAAAGAAAAATGGCTGTCTGAGGAGGCCTTACAAATAGCTGTGAAAAGAAGGGAAGTGAAAAGCAAAGGAGAAAAGGAAAGATAAGGTCAGGAAGCAACAGTTAGAACTGGACATGGAACAACAGACTGGTTCCAAATAGGAAAAGGAGTATGTCAAGGCTGTATATTGTCACCCTGCTTATTTAACTTACATGCAGAGTACATCATGAGAAACACTGGACTGGAAGAAGTACAAGCTGGAATCAAGATTGCTGGTAGAAATGTCAATAACCTCAGATATGCACCCTTATGGCAGAAAGTGAGAAGAACTAAAGAGCCTCTTGATGAAAGTAAGTGAAGAGAGTGAAAAAGTTGGCTTAAAGCCCAACATTCAGAAAACAAAGATCATGGCATCCAGTCCCATCACTTCATGGCAAATAGATGGGGAAACAGTGTCAGACTTTATTTTTCTGGGCTCCAAAATCACTACAGATGGTGATTGTAGTTATGAAATTAAAAGACGCTTACTCCTTGGAAGAAAAGTTATGACCAACCTAAACACCATATTATAAAGCAGAGACATTACTTTGTCAACAAAGGTCCATCTACTCAAAGCTATGGTTTTTCCAGTAGTCATGTATGGATGTGAGAGTTGGACTACAAAGAAAGCTGAGCGCCAAAGAATTGATGCTTTTGAACTGTGGTGTTGGAGAAGACTCTTGAGAGTCCCTTGGACTGCAAGGAGATCCAGCCAGTCCATCCTAAAGGAGATCAGTCCTGGATTATTGGAAGGACTGATGTTGAAGCTGGAACTCCAATACTTAGGCTACCTAGTGCAAAGAGCTGACTCATTTGAAAAGCCCTTGATGCTGGGAAAGATTGAACGCAGGAGGAGAAGGGGACGACAGAGGATGAGATGGTTGGACGTCATATAGCCTGAGTCATCACTGACTCAAAGGACATGAGTTTGGGTAAACTCTGGGAATTGGTGATGGACAGGGAGGCCTGGCGTGCTGCGTTTCATAGGGTCACAAAGAGTCAGACACAACTGAGAGACTGAACTGGACTGGAGTGAATCTTTACTGGGATAGGCCAATTGTGTGGGCATTGTCTCCTTTCCTTGGTGATTGGTTTAGACTTGAGCATATAATGTGATTCCAGCCAATGAGGTGACTGTACACGACTGGCTATAGAATATCTGGGAAGGGACTCCTCTTTCTTAAAAAGAGAGCTGAGAAAAGCACTTCTTCCTTTTTCTTTCTGTCTGGTGACAAAGTTTTCTGCCTACAATGTCTGAAAATATAGCGGCCATTTTAAAGGTTAGCGGGACAAGACAATTTGCTACGGACAGCAAAGTAGAAAGATGAGAAGAAAACAGGTCTCTGATGATGTCACTGACTTAACCCTGGAGTAGCTCTAACTCTAGACTGATAGTTAGGTCAGATAGTAAATGTCCCTACTGTTTTACTTTCTCTTCTTGTCATCAAAAGCATACTAACTGAAATACTGTCTGTTCTTAGGAATTTTCTTAACTTCTCTATACTTCATTTTCCTCTTCTGGAGAAGGCAAAGAAGTCAATTCATCCTCATAAGATTCTTGTGACAATTAAATAAAATGATATATGTAAAACACTGGTGAAGTTCCTATGTATAAAAATTAAATAAGTGCTCAAGAAATGATCATTATTTTTGCCACTATTACTATTAATGAATTTAATTAAGAAACTCTGTAGAATTTTTCTTCCCTGATGCCTTCAAAGGTTATCTAAATAGGTGAATAAATGATAAAATCCAACATTTCTATTTTGGTATGCTATCTATTAAAAAGGCAAATTTTTTTCTCTCTCTAATATCTTTTCTCAGTCTATATTAAAATTTTAAGTAAAGTGAATATACAAATATTTCCTTATTAAAAAATTAATTCTCAAAAAATAAATAAAAATTAGAGTAGTTCCAAAGAAAGTAAATTTTACGTTTGATATAGCCTGAAAAATTCATATCATTACAGAGCAGAGAAAAATGAGGAAGCACATGATATAAACTACTCTATCACATTCCCACAAAGGTTTTTTATTCTCTGTGTAGTGTTATTCCTATTCTTATCCCAGATCTCGTAGAGATGGAATCTTGCCAAGAATGCAAAAGTCTGTTGAACTCTGTAGTAGTTTTACAAAACTGGCAAATGTCCACAAAGACTTGAAGAAGGACCACCAAATTCAGCTGAGCTTTGAACTTAAGCTCCCTATACAACCAAGTTCAAATGTGATTGATAAGGAGGAAACCAGAGAACTGGAACAGCGGAGGTGGCATAGGTGCTCTCATTCAATTTCTTTGATAAGTGAAGAACAGGAAAGGCTTCTGCACAGGAGAGACAAGAAACAACCGCTTTAGCAGCACTGGGGCAAATGTGAGTAATCTTCTCTTCTGATGTATTTCCCTGATCTCTTAGGGAAAAAAAAAGTCTCTCAACAGCACAGGAAGAAAACTGCCTCTTTAACCCCCTGATGACAGAAACAAATTGTTTTGCAGCTTTGGGAAGAGATTTGTCACAAATGTGCAAACCAGATCTTGTATCCTGGACACTGTGCAGAGACGTAATATCACATTTTTAGAGAATTCCAAAGTGATCCCTTAATATCACAAGAGATTTTTTTCTAAAGCAAAGCTCTATCTTGACGGCTTAACATGTATGGATTTTTGTGTGTGTGATATCAAATGTAACTTTTAGTTTAAGTGTTGTTATTAATTTTCTGTAATTCTCAAAGTGTCCAGGGGACTTTATTTTTATAGCAGTATAGTTTCTGAAAATGCTCACTGTGGTTGTTTAATGGGCATGTTTAAGGCCAAATATATTTAAAACTGAATAGCTACTTATGATAAGTTGGGGAATATAAGGGTATGATGACTGAGCTAACCATTCTATGAATCACTCCTTTAATGCTATTTCCATACATAAAGATCTTCTTCTAGGAACCTTTCTATACATCATGAGCACTTTCTATACATCAAAATAAATACATGCATAGTGCAAAACGGAGGAGCTCTAAATAACTGATAGACTTAGAATCCAGATCCTAGCTCTGCCATTTAGCAGATATGAAATTGAAAAAAATTACTTAGCATTTCTTAGTGTCTAGGTCCTTGATTATAAAGTGAAGACAATAAAAAACCAATCTTAAAGGGTCATCACAAGCATTAAATGAGAAAATATACTAATCCAGCAGATCTAGCAAACACAGATGATCAGTAATTGTCCATGTCCATCTATCACACACATACAGTAAAAACAATAATGATAATAGTTCCAGGAAGAGGTTCAAATATTTTAAGAAATAAAAAGTGTTCTCTATAGAATATGTGGGTGACTTAGTGGATTGAGTGAGCTTCACATACATCATCCAGGTACAATAGAAAAACCGGAATGAATACTTTGATAGGTACCCACAAGCAATATTTCCCTCAGTTCATTAAATATTAACTGTTCATCTACTATGTGCTGACAATACAGACATAAGTGGCATTAGTTCCTAAGATTGTCAGGCTCACCAATTAGGAGAGAGATTTATAAAGCTATAAACATGTAAAAGCAGATAATTTTGTGTAAGTATAACTGCAGGATGGACATCCAATCCAGGCTTGACGAAGGCAGAATTGAAAAGCTTTCCAAAGGATATGACATCTGAGCTGAGTTTTGAAGGATAAGGAGCTATGCAGGTGTAGAAGGTGATGGAGAATGGGGCTGAGAGGTGGAATGTGACTTCTGAACTAAGGGAACAGTGTGTGGAAGTCATGAAAACATAAGAAAATAGTCTATATCCTGGGAATTCAAAGCACTTCAGTAAGTCTGGAGCATAAGATTCAAACACATTCACAAAGAATAGCAATGTGATGCAGAGCAATTTCATTTTTGGCAGGTAGTAGAGTGTGAGGTTGCCAAAGATAGGTAATCGGGTCTTTTCTTTATGCAAGGCATGCATAGCACTGGTAGCATATAAGTGGCAATCTGAATGCTGAAATTACTCTTGAACTTAAATTGTGTTAGTACTACATCTTCAAGACCACCCAATTTTTGGTCTTCTGAAGGAAGGAATGATTATATATTTAAGGCATAAGAAAACTGTCAGACAGTAAACAACAACTTCAATAAAGTATTTGTTAAGGCAAGAATCAAACTTCAATCAAATTAGACAGCTAGACCAGTAATTCTTAGAACACTAAGAAGTTATTAAAAATTTGTGAATATAGCTAGCCAATGATATACTTGTAAGATGGTAACAAAATGCCTCAGTCCAAAAATCAAATTCCCATGTTTAAATAAAATTCAAAATAAGGTGTAACATTTTTGTAGTCATGCAATGAACATTTTGTAGCTGCAAGGAACATTGGGACTTGTGATCTATTTAAAGTGAAGTTGCTCAGTCGTGTCCGACTCTTTGCGACTCCATGGTCTGTAGCCTACCAGGCTCCTCTGTCCGTGGGATTTTCCAGGCAAGAATACTGGAGTGGGTTGCCATTTCCTTCTCCAGGAGATCTTCCTGATCCAGGGATTGAACCCAGGTTTCCCACACTGTAGGCAGAAGCTTTACCGTCTGAGCCACCAGGGAAGATCTGATGTTTACATAAAATTCAAAATAAGGTGTAACATTTTCATAGTGCTTAGAATCATAAAATTATACATCAGAAGTTTTCTTTAAAATTATCCAGTAGATTTTAAGCAGCAACTGAAATACCTGCACCCTGACTTCCGGGGGACTGGCTTGAACAGAAACAAAATGGATCTCTTTAATTTTCTCCTTTCTATGTCCAAAGATTACTGTAAGTGACATTTTAGCTAAGAATTTGAGTTGGCATGAGCTACAGGAAAATATAGCTTTTAAGACCATGTCAAGACCGCTAGGGAGCAGCCATCAGTTGGCAGGTAACCCATAAGCCTGGTAATGGACTATTCCTTATGGTAATGGACTATTCCTTAAAGGTAATATTGACCTTTGAGTATGAAATGATAGTAGAATGGCTACGGGCATAGGAATCTGCAAGTTAGGTTATATTTCAGTTCAGTTCAGTCGCTCAGTCGTGTCCGACTCTTTGCGACCCCATAAATCGCAGCACGCCAGGCCTCCCTGTCCATCACCAACTCCCAGAGTTCACTCAGACTCACGCCCATTGAGTCAGTGATGCCATCCAGCCATCTCATCCTCAGTCGTCCCCTTCTCCTCCTGCCCCCAATCTCTCCCAGCATCAGAGTCTTTTCCAATGATTCAACTCTTCACATGAGGTGGCCAAAGTACTGGAGTTTCAGCTTTAGCATCATTCCTTCCAAAGAAATCCCAGGGTTGATCTCCTTCAGAATGGACTGGTTGGATCTCCTTGCAGTCCAAGGGACTCTCAAGAGTCTTCTGCAACACCATAGTTCAAAAGCATGAATCTCTATTGTTCTTTAACAAAAATTACTTTTATATTTATCTGCGTGTAGATGTGTATGGGCACCTGAGTGTGTCTGATCCAACAGTTGGCCACTCTACAATTATAAAAATGAAGGAGCAGAGCAATAGTTTGCATGATCAGGGAGACTTCAAAAGGATATAGAATTAAAGTAGAAAAGCCCACCCAGATGGTTCTGCTGGAGCTTTACCACTTCACATAGCATTTCTTTTCCCATGCTAAACAGTATTTCAGCCTGTGGGAGCTGCTGTAGGATTCATGATCTCAAAGACTTTCTTGTGTAGGAAGAAAGATAAATCCTAAGGACACTAAACTCTATGGGGTGAGACTGAGTAGAGGTAGACAGAAAGTCAAAAGGTAGGTTTATGAAGAACTCTGTCAAAAGCCAAACAGTGGGTTTCAAGTCACAGAGCAAAAGTAGAAAATGAAGTGTGCAGGGCTTAATATTTTTAGTTTTTTACATTTGAACTAGATGGACAGTCATAACATTGATTTTATATCTACTTTTTTCTGTTCTACTTTCCATTGTTCATTTCCATTCCTTGGGTAATGTTGATGAAAACTGTAGAAAGGAGTGTGGAGATGTGACGGAGTTCCAGTGGAGAGAAGGGTGAGATATTAGGCAATAAAAAGAATTGTAGCTTTTCTTACAAAACCCCTCTCCTGAAGCTAGGGTACAATAGATGCATCAATGGGTAGAATTCCAGCTCCTGATGCATCAATGTGAGAAGTAGCCCCATCAGTGCTTAGATCTGTGAAAGGAGTATGAGATCTAGAGAAGTTGCTGCCAAGATGGTGTCACAATAGTACACATGGAACCCCCACTGCTTAACATGTATCTTAGAGAAGGTGACCTTTGACCATATGATTGAAGTTGGGACAAATTCCAGTTACATATTTCAATTGTAGATTCACTGTCCAGACTTGCAACAGTGGAGATGCCACACTTTAGGACAGATGAGTAAAAAGCAAAACAAAACAGAATTTCAACAGTAGAAAAGGATCACAAAAAAATTTATGACAGTGTAGACACATATCTAGTCATTCATTTGAGAGGACTGAGAACCAACTACATGGGAGGCACCATGATAATTACATTGCTGCTGCTGCTGCTAAGTCGCTTCAGTCGTGTCCGACTCTGTGCGACCCCATAGACGGCAGCCCACCAGGCACCCCCATCCCTGGGATTCTCCAGGCAAGAACACTGGAGTGGGTTGCCATTTCCTTCTCCAATGCATGAAAATGAAAAGTGAAAGGGAAGTCGCTCAGTTGTGTCCAACTCTTAGCGACCCCATGGACTGCAGCCTACCAGGCTCCTCTGCCCATGGGATTTTCCAGGCAAGAGTACTGGAGCGGGGTGCCATTGCCTCCTCTGATAATTACATTAAGGGGATGTATAAAGATGACTTAGACATAATCAGTGCTTTCAAGGAACACAAGTAACTTTAAGTTTCCAGTCCCACAGATAAAGAAGTTTAAAAGTTACCATTCTTCCCTAACAACAAGTAAAAAAGCTTTAAACAAACTAAAAAATCAACAACTCATTCTTTCAGAGAAGTTAGGTGACATGGCACATAGCAAGCCCAAATTAGAGAGAAAGACTGGCAGAAAAAGAGAATCACAGCGTTCACAACTTGAAAGCGGAAACCCACAAGCAAAAACCTCCACCAGAACCAGTGCCAGGGTAGGGAAGTCTAAAATATCACTGACGAACTGCTGGAGGCTCAATGTGGACAAGTCTGAGAGTTAAAAATTCCATCAGGTCTCAATTATAAGGACTCCCACATACTTCTGTTTTATCTCTAGGAGTTCAAACATGTCCTCACAGGAATACTGAAGACAAATTCTCTCAAAGTTCTGGAACCATTCTGAAATATGGCAGAGTATTCTGTTCTTCTTTAAAAGGCCCACCCTCAGGCCTTTTACCAGTGGAAACAATTTTACCACTGCGAAACCTGTTGGGGTTATAGCAGACACTGCAAGGAGATCCAACCAGTCCATTCTGAAGGAGATCAACCCTGGGATTTCTTTGGAAGGAATGATGCTAAAGCTGAAACTCCAGTACTTTGGCCACCTCATGCGAAGAGTTGACTCATTGGAAAAGACTCTGATGCTGGGAGGGATTGGGGGCAGGAGGAGAAGGGGACGACCGAGGATGAGATGGCTGGATGGCATCACTAATTTGATGGACGTGAGTCTGAGTGACCTCCGGGAGTTGGTGATGGACAGGGAGGCCTGGCGTGCTGCAATACATGGGGTCGCAAAGAGTCGGACACGACTGAGCGACTGAACTGAACTGAACTGAACTGAACACAGAGGAAGGAAAACACCCCGGCGAGCCATTCTGTCCCACTTGAGAGGAGAAAAAAAAACAAACAAACAATAAGCACTGCTGAAACTGACAGTCCATGATCAGCGGCTCACTAAAGACTGAGACCTAATCATAGAACTATAGACATTTCCTCTCTCCCAACATCTATCACATTACTGAAGGCCTAAATGCCACACTTGCCTTTTCTAATATATCATGTCCATTTTCCAACAAAAATTACAAGACATACTAAAAGGTAAAGAAAAAAAAACACAGTTTAAAGAAACAAGCACCAGAGTCAGGAATGGCAGAGATGCTGCCATTATCAGACCAGGGTTTTTTTGTTTTTTCTTTTTTTAAACTATGACTAACATGCTAAAGACGTTAATGGAAAAAGTACACAACATGCAAAAACAGATATAATAGATAATCTCAGCAGAGAGATGAAAATTCTAAGAAAGCATCAAAAAGAAATGCTAGAGATCAAAATCACTGTAACAGAAATGATGAATGCCTTTGATGGGCTGGCTCATTAGTAGATTGGACATGGCTAGAAAAAAATCTCTGAATTTAAGAATATGACAATAGAAATTTCCAAAACTAAAAAATAAATCAAGAAAAGAACAAAATATCCAAGAACTCTTGATGGGGTTGCAAAGAGTCGGACACGACTGAGCGACTGAACTGAACTGAACTGAACTGATGTGACAATTAGAAGAAGTATAACATATGCCTAATGAGAACACTAGAAGGAAAAGAAAGAGAAAAAGGAAAGAGGCAATATTTAAAATAATGTGCTCAGTCGCAACTCTTTTGCGACCCCATGGAATGTAGCCCACTGGGCTCTTCTGTCCAAGGAATTTTCAAGGCAAAAATACTGGATTGTGTTGCCATTTCCTACTCCAGGGGATCTTCCCCGCCCAGGGGCTGAACTCCTGTCTGTTGCATTTCCTGCTCTGGCAGGTAAACTCTACCATTGTGTCACCTGGGAAGCCCATTAAGGGAAAGTGAAGTCACTCAGTCATGTGCGGCCCCATGGACTGTAGCCTACCAGGCTCCTCCGTCCATGGGATTTTCCAGGCAAGAACACTGGAGTGGGTTGCCGTTATTAGAATTTCCTCAAATTAATGTCAGACATCATCCACAGGTCCAGGAAGCTCAGAGAACATCAAACAATAAATGGGAGGTGGGGTGGGGAGGACACTTAGGCATATCATATTCAAACTTGAGAAAATCACAGATTTTTTTTTTAATCTTGAAAAAGTCAAGGGGTGGGAGTGAGGAAAACACCATACCTATGGAGAAGCAATGATAAGAATTACATCCAACTTCTCAAAAAACACTTTAAATACTTAAAATGTTGAAAATTCTGTACCCTTTGAACCTGTGTTTTAAAGCTGAAATCACTAACCTAGAATTTTATACTCTGTGAAATTATCCTTCAAAAGTGATGAAGAAATAAAAACTATTTTGGAAAAAGAAATTGAGGAAATTTGTTGCCAGTAGACTTGTCATGCAAGAAATGATAAAACATCTTCCACATAGAAAAGAAAAATGAAGTAGTTCAGAAACTGGGATCTATATAAAAAAGAAGCATCAGAGAAGGAATAAGTGCAGGTAAAATAAAAACTTATTTTTCTTCTGCTTAACTGATCTAGCAGTTAACAGATTGTTTAAAATAATAATGACAATAATATATTCAATGATGTACAAGTATGTACAAATGTACATTATATATACCTACGAATTATTTGAATTGAATGACAACAAAGAAACAAGGTATGAAAGAAAGGAATTAAGATTACTTCATAAACATAAGATATTCACACTATCCATGAAGTGGTATAGTGTTCTTTGAAAGACAACTGGGATAAGTTGGAAATGTATATTGTGAACTCTAGAGAGACCATCAAAGAAAAGTAAAAAAAGAAGTGTAACTGATATGTTAAGAAAGGACAGAAAATAGAATCATATAAAAGCTCAATTCAAACCTAAAGAGCGGAAAAATTACAGAAGACAAAAATAAGAACAAAAACAAGGGCAACAAAATAAAAAACAGCAATAAATATGGTAGACATGAATCCAGCTATATCAGTACCCAATTTCAATTTCAATGATATAATCACACCAATGACCATATTATAAAGCAAGGCTCAACTGTACGTTATCTATAAGAAGCCCACTTTTAATAAAAAGACACATAAATTAAAAGTAAGTGAATGAAGAAATGGACCTAGATCTAATCAAAAGAAAGCTGGAATACCTATATGAATTTCAGACAGAGCACACTCCAGAGCAAGGAAAGTTATCAGGGACAAGGAGGGGCATTACACAATCATAAGGGGCAAATACTCCAAGAAGACGTAACAACTCTTGGGTGTAGGCACCTGACAAAAAAGCATCAAATCACATGAAGCAAAAACTGATAGAGCAACAAGGAGAAATAGATTAGTCTACCATGGTAATTGGAACTTCAACACCTCTCTATCAGAAACGATCTGTAAGGATGTAGTTGAATTTAACAGCGCCATCAATCACCTTTTAACAACTGACATCTATGGATGTCTACTTTATCCAACAATAGCACATTGTGCAGCTCATCACTACTCATATTCATGACACTCAAGTGATGAAGTAAGTTATCTGCAGTGAACATTGCAGACCCTCTAAGGCTGTGCAAGAGGAATCAAATATTCTTATACTTAAGCCCACTGTTTAGAGGCTGTAAGACTTCTCAAAGATTTCAGGGATATTTATTTGACACCTTTCACATGCAGAGCAGATTATAATGACTGATGTGTGGGGAGTTTAATTTTTCTCTGTTAACAACAACTTTAATAAGGAAATCTTCCCTTCTCAAAAAATAATCAGGAGCTAGAAAAATAAGGAACCAATGTTAATGATGCCAGATTTACTGCCCCAAACCACAAACTTTTTGGTTTAATTTAAATCTAGAGATCTCTGCTTAACACAGCAAAATCATATCATTCCATTAATTGTGCCCTTCTAAATGAAAATTCATTTTTCATTATTTTCACAATCTGATCAATAAAACCAATAAATAAGTTCCTAGCTTACAGTAATAACATTTGTTGAATGGATGAATAAATGATTAAGATACAGTGATTAAATTATGGCAAAAACAGGGCTTGGGTAAATCAATAAGCACATGGAAATACAGTTAAGTATAATGAACTTCTCCTTAACAAAATATGGATGTAGTAATATGTTTATTTGGAGGCCAATGGTTAAGAAATAAGGCATCTCACAATTACAAAGAAAAATACTCTATTGATACTGAAATTGAAAACTGAAATTATTTCCACATTTGTGTAAAGAACCATAATATATTCTTAATTATTTTAAGCATTTGATGGGACCAGCTGTTGTTCTTGGACCTGGGCCTGGGCCCTAAAGCCATCGTGGATTACTTCTGTCTCCCTAGGATTTCAACTTCATCTTGAAATTCTGCATCTCCTGATGGTTCCTCATGGCCTCTGACACACAAATGCAAACAAATAGCAAGGTAAGTTTATACAAGTTGAGGGACAGATATATAAAATCTACGTGCTGTTTCAATCCATTCTCCCGAGGCCCAGAATGTGCACTGATGACCTCACATTAAAAGTTCAGAGTATATCTGATTCATGAAGAAAAAGAAATTCACAAAATGCAAGTCTAGACACACAAGAAGTAAAATACTACATTCTCTGATCATTTTTATCACACTATTCCACACTTGAAGTGTCAACATGAACTTTAAAACATATCAAATTAGCATTTTACTTTGTGTAAGATGGCATTTTTTTTTTTGCAATCTCTGCTCCCTATTTAATCAGTGTTTAATTTAATACAGTAAGACAGTTATTCAGCTTCCACTCCCACTCCCATATCCCATGTATTTCTCAGAATTTTATCCTGATTTAAATTGAAGGTTTTAATTAACATCCTAAAATGTAATGTTAAATTACACCATGTAATTATGTGGGCAAAGTACTCAGTGGAGGCTAGACATTATTAGCTATAATCATTCTCTAAAATAAAAGTCTGAAATATATGATTTTCTGAAATTTTCCATTCTGGCTACAATCTTTCCTTAAAGATGCACAAATTTTTTATTTTTCTGTTCTACAAACAATTTTTAAGGGAATATCACATAAACTCACAAAGATAGATGTGAAAATAGAAACTGTAAAAATGGAAATGCTTTCTTTATTTTCCTTCCAGAGTTTAATCTTTTA